>OX578150.1:27511666-27611851 GCA_951213105.1 Amaurobius ferox | reverse complement strand
GAAATACTTTGCAAGTTTTTTTCCTGGTCTTTATAAGAAAGAAAATAGTCTTTCACTATTTGTAAGCTCTTCAATGCAATACTGAAAGAAGGGACGGGCTGTGTTTCCGGTTGTTCTTGTTCATATTCATCGGCGGACGAAAAGTCCATAAGGTCGTCTACGGATGGAGCAGTAGCTCTTTCAGCTTCGCATGTTGCTAAGTTTTCCGGGATGTAATCGCCGAAGTCATAGATAAGTGTTTCGTTGTCCTCCTCCGAGTCCACAGCAGCTGATTCTTCATCTGTTCCCGGTTCATCAGACGCTACGATCCCGCTTTCTTCAAAACAATGGGAAATGCACTGTTGTGTAACGTTTTTCCACGACGCAGAAATAAAATGCATAGCCTCTAGAACACTTAACTTTAGTTTGCAGGCGTCATTTAGGTTTCCATTTTCTAGTTCAGCTACAGCTTTCCGGACAAGTTGCTTTCTGTAATAAACCTTGAAAGATCGAATAATGACGAGATCACAAGGCTGCAATTTGCTTGTACAATTTGCAGGAAAAAATACGACACGCACATTAGACAGCTGCAAATCCGGATGTGCAGTGCATTGATCAATGAACAAAATTATTTTACGATTTTGCAACTTCATTTGTTTATTTAGTTTGCGCAAAAAGTCTTCGAAAAGGGCTTGGGTTATCCACGCTTTTTTGTTTGCTTTGTACTTTGTCGGAAAACTTCTAACGTTTTTGAAGCATCGTGGTTTGCGCGACTTTCCAACAACAAGAGGCGTCAGCTTCTCACTTCCATCAGAATTATAGCACAGTAAAACCGTAAGGCGCAATTTAGACATCTTCCCTCCATGGCAGGAGTATCCTTTAGCAACGTAGCTTTTATCCGGTAGGAGGTTAAAGAAAAGTCCGGTCTCGTCGGCATTGAATACGTCCTTTAGCTTGTATCCTTTGGTCAAATTTGGTAGATTTTTCTTCCATTCTTCTATTGTAGTTTCATCTACACTTGGTGATTCTCCCGAAAGCGATCTATACACAAGATTATGTCTTTTTCTCATTCTGTCAATCCAGCCATTTAAAGCTGTGAAGTCTTTCAAACCACCAAGCCTATCGGCGATTTCTAGAGCTTTTTCTCTTATTATCGTGCCATTTATAGGTACATTCGCGGCACGAGCTTCTTTCAACCACTTTACTAAGATACCTTCCAGCTCGTCGTACGGCGATTTTTTCAATGTTTTCCGTTTCTTGGAATTTTTTTCACCCACTTTCTCGATGTTTTTTTCAATGCATTCTTTTTTCTGTAGTATGGATTGCAGGGTTGTCACGGGAATTCCTTGCGATTGAGCGAACGCTAATTTGGTTCCGTGAAATTCATCAAATTGTTTAACAATTTCGGCTTTCTCAGCAACAGAAAAGTTTTTGCGTTTTTTACTCGTCATTTTGGTACAAAAAGGTTAGAAATGCGACCACCGCGTGCTAAACAGCAACTGAAAGGCTTATCTGAAAACGTGGAGAAGGGTAAGGCCTGCCCCCCCCCCCCCTCCCCGACGAAAGAAAAGGAGCCACCCCCATCTGATTGGTTAACTGGAGTGTTCTTCCCAGGGAAGGGAGCAGTCCGCGACAGCGGGTGTTCAACAAAGGAAGGGGGGGGGGAATCCAAGAAGACAGGAGTCTGGACAGGAAGACAGGATTTCAGAAGACAGGAGTCTGTGGAATCCGTTTCTGTTTTCATGATTAACTTTCAACAACGTGGATTAGCTTTAAAAAAGCACAAAAGGAAAAAATAGTAGTATTGCTTTTTTTTTTTGCAAATTTTTTTGTAAGTTATTGCAAATTTTAATTTTTTTTTTTACTTTCCAGTCCAGGGAAAACACGTAAAATGCGGGAAAGTCCATAAATAACAAATTTACAATCCGGGTTAAATTAACATGTATTGGTATACGGAAATATGGGACCTGATGAAAAAACGTAAAATGCGGGAAAAACGTAGATTCGGGGGACGTAAAATCGGGGTTTCACTGTATATATATAAGGAAAGCAAAAATGTGGAATCCAGTGGGGTATCAAAAAATCGAACATCGACACTAAGAGAAAAACAACATTTTTTTTTCAAATTTCCCAGTCACTGAAGAAGAATGGGGGGGGGGGGGGGGGGAGCGGAGGAAGAAAATATTCGTTTTTTCTTTGTTTTGGAAATTAATGGACAAAAAAATGGGAAAATTATTTGGAGATAAACGCAATCACATGAAAAATATTACGGACACTTCAGGGTAATTACAAAGAGAGAGAGAATAATAAAATGGTTTGTCCCCAGATGAAATGGGACATCACCAATAAAATGCGGTGGGGATAAATAAAGAACAAAAATATTTGAGTTTGGTATAAAAAAAAATCTAACACATTGAAACTAAGAGAAAATTAGTACATTTTTAATTTTTTTAAGGAGAAATAAAATACCAAATTTTCTTTTTTTCTTCCGTAGTTGTAAGAAAAGTAATAAACAAACGCACGTTAAACAAAATTCAGAGTTATCTAAATACAAGAATAATAGCACAGGCGCTTATATATTTGATTAAGAAACTGGAGGGTAAAGAATGTAAGGAAATAGTAATAAAAGAATTAAAATATATTTAAACAAGAAAGATCAATCATGCTTAAAGCATTGATTATGAAACACTTTCCAACTTCAATGCAATTTTATTTAAACATATCTAAAATGCAATACATTCCTCGATAATATTTTAAAACTTCTCACAATACTACATTAATTTATTATATTTGCAAACTTAAACCTTCATCGAAAAAAATGAACTTTATTATTCAAATGACGGCATTGAAATATAAATTGCCTGGTTTAAACATCTCTAAAATGTGATACATTCCTCGGTAATAATTTTAGAATTATCGTAATACTACGATAATTTGTTATATTTGAAATCTTCATCGAAAACAACTGAAATTCATTCAAATGACGTCATAGAAAAAATAACACGCCTGGCTCTCTCTATAAAAGCATCATTTCATTCATAAATAATTTCCCATTCATGTCATTCATCACAATACTATAATAATTTATTTTATTTAAAAATTAAGACCATGGAGGTGCAAGTAATTAAACTCTATGCGTAAAACTTCATCGAAAAAAATCGTCTGATCTTTGTAAAATCAATGGCTATTTCATTCATATCAGCTATGCAGATATGCTATTTTATGGAACAATTTAAATATTACCTAAAATTTTCGAAGCAATTTGCGAATTTTAAATCCGCGTAAAAAATGTTTGAAAAATTAGGTCCCATAGCGCTCAATGTATTTCATTTTTTCAACCCGGGTTCAATCCAAAACTAATTGGGTGATATTATTCATTTATATTCCCATAGGTTCTACAGACCGTCTGAACAACATACTAAAATTTCATTTTGATTAAGTCATTTTTACGGCAGTTATCGTGCTAACGGACAGACAGACAGACAGACAGAATGAACAAAGTCATAAACACTTTTCAACTTTTAAAAAAATAGAGATGATTTAAGACACTGAACAGAAAACATTTTTTTTTCATTTGTTAAGTCATTGAAATTGAATAAACACATCTGAAGACTACTTTTAATTGTGGTGTCGTGTCCTTAATAATCAACATTGGAAAACGTGCTTATTTCCTGTTTATTTTTATGATCATTTTATTATTCTTATTCAGATATCCCAAAGAGTACCAGTTTCAAGTGTGTTATGCTGACTAAGCGAGCAAAATTTCATATTCAAACAAATTATTTAGGGTTATTTGGTTAATTATTTCCAGGCAAATAATGCTGTTATGAGCTTCAAGAGCAAATGAAAAATATAGTTTAGAAAAGTTAGAAATACACTAACACAAATTTAAATTCTTTGAAGATTTCAAAAACTGACCGTGCTTAAATATTAGAACAAATCGCAGAAGCATGCAGGTTATTGCATAATATGAAGGATAGACGAATTTGATAAATTATTACATTATTTTTAATTCATAAATAAATCATTTTACATAACCCGTTTTTAACACTTTACAACAAAGTTGAAAAGTGTTTATGACTTTGTTCATTCTGTCTGTCTGTCCGTTAGCACGATAACTGCCGTAAAAATAACTTAATCAAAATGAAATTTTAGTATGTTGTTCAGACGGTTTGTGCGACCTATGGGAATATAAATGAATAATATCACCCAATTAGTTTGGGATTGAACCCGGGTTGAAAAAATGAAATACATTGAGCGCTATGGGACCTAATTTTTCAAACATTTTTTACGCGGATTTAAAATTCGCAAATTGCTTCGAAAATTTTAGGTAATATTTAAATTGTTCCATAAAATATATAAAAAAAAATTCAGCGAAATATATTCAGTAGTTTTTTAAATAAAAATTAAAATAATAATTACACCTCTTATATGAAACAATCACGTGACCATGAAATGAAAAGATCACATGACCCACTTCAAAATGATATATGGCATCCATCTTGCGTCAAAATCGTGATTTTTAAAGTTCTTTTTAATTCATATTGAGTGTTGTATCCGTCCTAAAACTACTTTATTTTTGCCTAAATTCTGTGCATCTACATACTGAAACAACGCAATTACAATATATCTAAGTTTAAATGATTATCCAAATTTGATTATTTCTACAACGAAGCCTATTTTTAACTTATGTAAAATGTAAACAGCAAAATATGTAGAATGAGTTGTATTAGAATTGCTGTATTTCTTTCACAAAATAATTTAGCCCATGGAGTCTGCATGGCTGATATGAATGAAATATTAATTGATTTTATAAAGACACGGACGATTTTTTGCGATGAAGTTTTAAGCATAGAGTTTAATTACTTGTAGCTCCATGGTCTTAATTTTTAAATAAAATAAATTATTATAGTATTGTGATCAATGAAATGAATGGGAGAAAGTTATGAATGAAATGCTGTTTTTATAGAGAGATCCAGGCGTGTTATTTTTTCTATGACGTCATTTGAATGAATTTCAGTTGTTTTCGATGAAGTTTTCAAATATAATAAATTATCGTAGTATTATGTTAGTTTTAAAAATAGTACCGTGGAATGTATCGCATTTTAGAGGTATTTAAACCAGGCAATTTCTATTTCAATGCCGTCATTTGAATGAAGTTCATTTTTTTCAATGAAGGTTTAAGTTTTCAAATATAATAAATTAATGTAGTATTGTGATAAGTTTTAAAATATTACCGAGGAATGTATTGCATTTTAGACTTTTTTAAGTTGCATTGAAGTTGGAAAGTGTTTCATAATCAATGATTTAAGCATGATTGATCTTTCTTGTTGTTATGTAAAATGTCGCATTTGAGTTGTTTATTAAATACGATAAGTACAGTAATTATATTGAAGTTTTTATGTTAGTTTGTTACAAACATTTATGTACGCCTACTTACCTCTCCACAAACCATTTATAATCCCCTCCCTTTAAAAATGTTGGAAGGAAATATACCTCCCATTTGCAATTTGAATTTAAAATGTATATCTCAAGTTTCTATAAACTTGACTTTTCAGTCTTGTAAAGTATTTTGTGTAATTATAACTGCACAGACAATAACGCAATTATAAAATTTGCAGTTTAAATTTAATGAATTCTTTTGGACGAACCAAGCATTTTTCATTTCTCAACTATTATTTTATAGAATTTATCGCGAAAATAGCCATTTCATTTTTAAATTTTTTTTTATGCGGATGCCAATCTGAGCCGTTCTTGAGATATTGCACGTTTTCTAATTTAAGAGAGTAAATATTTAAAGAAGTATATAAATATTTTCACTATTATTAAATGGCTTTGCTTGCAACCAAAACTAAAATAACATTTTTGATTAGTGGTTATTATTTGATGAAAAAGAAATTAAGATAAATACTTTTCCACAGTGATATCTCTAGAAATGATGAAGCAAATTACTTCACATTTGGTACCCATACGTTAATAGGTAACAAGCCTAAAGTTGTTAACGAGCTCTAGCATCAAAAATCTGATGTGGGCAACACATGACTTTCCTTACAGGCTTAAATTCATGTTCTCTTAAATAATTCATCAAATTAAGTTTTATTTCACAAAATAACACGCACACTTATTTGAAATGACTCCCTATTTGCACTTACAATTCAATTTTCGTTTTCATTTGGTGATTGCACATATTTTCAAAGGCGGTTTAGTAAAAATGCAAAAAAACTCAAATATTTCGATAACGACTAATCCTAGAGTGTTGAAGACCCAGACCACACGACCAACCCAAGGGTTTACGTTAGCAAGATATGTGGCCGGCGACTAATCCTAGAGCAATAGAGTTGGCATTATTCTTCTTATCACCAAAAATTACGTTTAAAACAATCGTTTAATTGATACATTTGTTGAGTATATGTAGTCTTTTATTTTAGATTTTCATGACATTTGCGAACCATTTTGAAAAAAAAAAAAAATGCATGATTTCCTGAATCGTGCCAAAATCTAATCAGCACCAAGGACACCTACAGGCGTCTAATCTACCGAACTTTGGGAAATTTGGTAAATAATTATCCAGAGTGGATACATGCGATTTTTGTGGGCCATTTCGAAAACATATTCGGGTTTCTTTATTCCGAATCCTACCAAAATGTGTCTTATTCACCAAATTTCATGAAAATTGTTTAATTTGTTTTTGAGTTAGAGTGGATACATACATTGCACACACACACACACACAGGCGCCACGTTAATATTTGTTTGTTCGTGTTCTAGAAGTCTCAAAGCCTCAAAACGTGCAGTTCCGTCGAAAACTTGAGTAACGATTTTCGACATGATTCCAATACTTTCCTTATACATTACCATGTGTCGCAGGGAAAGTATAAAATGCACTAACATGTGCTATTATTTCTCCACGAAATCAAATTTTTGAATCTGTCAGAAAAAGGGCGCGATGGACACATCAGATTATCTGTAACATAAAATGCAATACTTACATTGGGAAGAGTCTGTTCCATTTCCACATCAGATGGGAACTCCATCGTAGAAATAACAGAAGTGAGAAAGTCGGATCAGGAACTCTTGTATAAATAAGCACGTTAAGATGAATCGCTTTGAGCACAAAACAAGCAAATGCACTCTAACAACTACTAGACCGTCAATGCAGTCACAGAACACTATATTAGTCTGTGATTGCAATCTATCGTCCCCTCCCGAACGCCTGAACGTTTTCTCCCTCTATTACCTCCTCTGATAAGTCAACTCGTCCACAAACTCGTTCTCCCGCGCTGTGCATTACTGCATTGAGTTGTTTAGCGTGTGATCGCCAGCATTTGCTTGTTTTGTTCTCATAGCCGAGTTCCTGATCCAACTTTCTCACTTGTGTTATTTCTACGATGGAGTTCCCATCTGATGTGGAAATGGAACAGACTCTTCACAATGTAAGTATTGCATTTTATTTTACAGATAATCTGATGTGTCCATCGCGCCCTTTTTCTGACAGATTCAAAAATTTGATTTCGTGGAGAAATAATAGCACATGTTAGTGCATTTTATACTTTCCCTGCGACACATGGTAATGTATAAGGAAAGTATTGGAATCATGTCGAAAATCGTTACTCAAGTTTTCGACGGAACTGCACGTTTTGAGACCTCTAGAACACGAACAAACAAATATTAACGTGTCGCCTGTGTGTGTGTGTGTGTCTGTGCAATGAATGTATCCACTCTAACTCAAAAACAAATTAAACAGTTTTCATGAAATTTGGTGGTTAAGTCACGTGTGGGTAACCCTGTTGCTGATTAGATTTTGGAACGATTCGAGAAAACAGAACATTTTTTTTTTTCAAAATAATTCGTAAATGTCTTGAAAATCTAAAATAAAAGACTACATATGCTCAAATGTATCAATTAAATGATTGTCTTATACGTAATTTTTGGCGAAGAATAAGGCCAACCCTATTACACTAGGATTAGTCATTCTCGACATATTTGAGTTTTTTACATTTTTACTAAGCCGCCTTTGAAAATATATGTAATTACCAAATGAAAACGTAAATTGAATTAAAAGTGCAAATTGAGTGCCATTTCAAATAAGTATGCGTGCTATTTTGTGAAATAAAACTTAATTTGATGAATTATTAAAGAGAACATGAATTTAAGTCTGTAGGGAAAATCATGTGCTGCCCACATCAGATTTTCAATGCTAGAGCTCGTTAACAACTTTAGACTTGTTACCTATTAACATATGGTACCAAATGTGAAGTAATTTGCTTCATTATTTCTAGAGATATCACACATCCTGTGGAAAAGTATTTATTTTAATTTCTTTTTCATCAAATAATAACTACTAATCATAAATGCTATCTTAGTTTTGGTTACAAGCAAAGCCATTTAATAATAGTGAAAATATTTATATACTTCTTTAAATATTTACTCTCTTAAATTAGAAAACGTGCAATATCTCAAGAACGGCTCAGATTAGGTCATTCGCATTCTCATAAAAAAGAATTTTCAAATAAAATGGCTATTTTCGCAATAAGTTCTATAAAATAAAAGTTGAAAAATGCTAAATACTTGCTTCGTCCGAAAGAATTCATCATTAAATTTAAACTGCAAATTTTATAATTGCGTTATTGTCTGTGCAATTATAATTACACAAAATACTTTACAAGACTGAAAAGTCAAGTTTATAGAAATTTGAGATATACACTTTAAATTCAAATTGCAAATGGGAGGTATATTTCCTCCCAACATTTTTAAAGGGAGTGTATTATAAATATGTTGTAGAGAGGTAAGTAGGTATACATAAATGTTTGTAACAAACTAACATAAAAACTTCAATATAATTACTGTATTTATCGTGTTTAATAAACAACTCAAATGCGACATTTTACGTAACAGAAACGGGTTATGTAAAATGATTTATTTATGTATTAAAAATAATGCAGTAATTTATCAAATTCGTCTATCCTTCATATTATGCAATAACCTGCAGGCTTCAGCGATTTGTTCTAATATTTAAGCACGGTCAGTTTTTGAAATTTTCAAACAATTCAAATTTGTATTAGTGTATTTCTAACTTTTCTGAACTATATTTTTCATTTGCTCTTGAAGCTCATAACAGCTTTATTTACCTGGAAATAATTAACCAAGTAACCCTAAATAATTAGCTTGAATATGAAATTATGCTAGTTTAGTCAGCATAACACACTTGAAACTGTTACTCCTTGGGATATCTGAATAAGAATATTAAAATAATAATAATAATAAACAGGAAATAAGCATGTTTTCCAATATTGATTATTAAGGGCACCACAATTAAAAGTAGTCTTCAGATATGTTTGTTCAATTTCAATAACTTAACAAATGAAAAATTCGTTTTTTGTTCAATGTCTTAAATCATCTCTACTTTTTTTAAATATATTTTAATTCTTTTATTACTATTTCCTTACATTCTTTACCCTCTAGTTTCTTAATCAAATATATAGGCGACTGTGCTATTAATCCTGTATTTAGATAACTCTGAATTTTTTTAACGTATGTTTGTTTATGACTTTTCTTACAACTAAGGGAAAAAAAAGAAAATTTGGTCTTTTATTTCTCTCCAAAAAATTAAAAATATAATAATTTTCTCTTAGTTTTAATGTGTTCGAATTTTTTTATACCAAACTCATATTTTTGTTCTTTATTTCTCCCCACCCCATTTTATTGGTGATGTTCCATTTCATCTGGAGATAAACCATTTTATTATTCTCTTTCTTTTTGTAATTAACCTCATGCGTCCGTGATACTTTTCCTGTGTTTAGGTTTATCTCCAAATAATTTTCCGATTTTTTTTTTGTCCATTAGTTTCCAAAACAAAGAAAAAACGAATATTTTCTCCCCCCCCCCCCTTTTTCTTCAGTGACTGGGAAAATTAAAACAAAAAATATTGTTTTTCTCTTAGTGTCGATGTTCGATTTTTTGATACCCCACTCGATTCCACATTTTTACTTTCCTTATATACATAGTATAATGTATAAGGAGAGTATTGTGACGGGGTCAAAAATTCGAATCCGAGTTTTCGACGGGAAAGCACATTTCAAGCATCCCTGAACACGAATCGGACGTTTTCGAGATGATGAATGTGAGTTTGTGGAGACGATATTTCACGTACGAAAGAAGACATTCAAACAAAATTTGGTACAAAAATTATAATCTGTGAATACTAGAAGCCTATTGTTTTAAAACGCAACCGAATGTCCAGAACCCCACTAAATTTTAGAGTGAACATTTGAAAAAATCACCAAAAATTAAAACCTTTAATAAGGTTCGCAAAAAGTCATATCTTATGTAATTTTTCTTTAGAAAACGATTGATACAAACTTTAGAACGCTAGAATAAACCGTTTTCGAGATATTGTATATTTTTCAAATAAATTTAACAAAAAGTCACATAAAATAAGAAAAAATATTAAATTTTGTGAAATATATTCACTTTTCACATGCAATATTATACGATAAATTTGGTGATATCATTCTCTTGGATCAAGCTCGTTCCATTCATGATAAAAGATACTTTGGGTAATACTTTTGTAGTTGAGCGCCAAAAGTCATTTGTGCTATAGAACATGTCATTGCTATATCATGTGCTATAAGAACGTGTCATAAGAACATGTCTAAGTCATTTGTGCTATAAGAATAAAGCTATAAGAATAACTTATTTCTCCGTCCACAACTCTTAGCGAAATTTTGGCGACGACTTTGGCGAAATGTCGCCAACATTGTGACTTTTTTATATATTGCCAAATTAACGAAAATGTCCCCAAATTGATAAAAATGATGCTAAATCAATGAAAATGACGGCTAATTGACGAAAATTCAGTTTCATGGAAGGAATACAAGAATCCACGAGTACTATTAGAATAACCTATTTTACCATTCGTAACGTTTAAATAAAATTTTCGTGACGATTTTTTCGGAATATCTATCTCCAACTTGGTAACTTTTAAATTTTGTCAAATTGACGGAAATGTCACTCAATTGATAAAAATTCACCAAATTGATGAAACTGACCCTGAATCAATGAAATGGCGACTAATTGATGACAGTTCAATATCTTGGAAAGAACATAATAGACTATAAGAATAACCCATTTCTCCGGCCGTCCGCCCCAAGGTAAATGGAAGTATTCCTTTTAATAGACCTTATGTTCGTTCACAGTCTGTGGGTTCGTTTATAACACTTGGCGAGAAATTTAGCAGGACCTTGGCGACTTCTTTAATGTTGATAAATTGACAAAACTATCGCGAAATTAATGAAAATGACGCCAAATGAGAAGTAATGTTTCGAAAATTCTGATTTCCGTCATATAATGGGCATACATTCTAGTATATAAGAAATGCTCTTCTCTCCGTTTGTTTGTAACACTTGGTAATGCATTTGGCAAACTTGGCGAATAATCTAGAAAAGTACTGCCAACTTAGCGATATTTCGTCCCAGATTGACGAAAATTTCGCCAAAATTGCAGAGATGACGCTAAATTAATGAAAATGACGCCTAGTTGATGAATTACTTATTAAAATATTTTAATATATGGACTTAATTAGGTACTTTGAAATAGTATTACATATTGTCATCCGTTATCAAATGTACCGTGAATCTTATACATTATTTTTTGACAGTAAAAGGAATAAAATGCATTGCGTTATATAAGGAAAGTTATGTGCTACCCACACATGACTTTGATCGCATCTTATCAACGAATTTAAATTTGTGCTATTTCGTGTTCTAACTCTTCTAAACTTTTTTTTTTTTCATTTGCTCTTGAAGCTCGTAACAACTTTATTTATCTGAAAATAATTAACAACAACAACATACAAAAAAAAATACCTGAATAATTAACTACAATTTTAAAATATGCTTGCTAAAATCCTCCATATTTTTAAAAAATATATTTTAATTCTTTTATTTCTGTTTCCTAACATTGTCTACCCTCTCGTTTCCTAATCAACCATAAGCGTCCGTGTTATTATTCCTGTATTTGGATACCTCTGAAGATTATTTCACATGTGTTTGTTTATTACTTTCCTTATAACTAAGAAAAAAAAAATTTGGTGTTTTTCTTCACCCCAAAAATTATAAATGTGATAATTTTAATACCCCACTCGAATATTTTTGTTCTTTATTTCTCTCTACACCATTTTATTACTGTTTCTTTCACCCGAAGTGTCCACGATATATTTCTTGTATTTGAGTTTATCTCCAATCCAAATAAAATTTTCGATTTTTTTTTATCCACTACTTTCCAAAACAAAGAAAAGACGAATATTTTCTCTCCCGCCTCCGTCCCCATTCTTCTCCAGTTGCTGAGAAAATTGAAAGAAATATTTTTCTCTTAGCCTCGATATTCGATTTTTTGATGCCCCACTCGATTCCATACTTTTTTTTATTTCTTTTATTATTAAACCCGCATATTCTCTCACTTCTTTCATTTTATAATTGACTGCAGCGTGCCTGTTATTTTTTTTAGGTTGAGATTCCTTTAAGCTGTTTCAGATTTTCTCGTTCATTATTTCTTTCAAAACAAACAAAAAAAAAAAATTTAAGTTTTTACTGTCCCTCCAACCCTTAGTGCAACCCAAAAGAAAAATTTAGTATTTTTCTCCACGTTTTCATATGCCCGTTTCTTTAATATTTTATTTTATTTATTTATGTTTTATTTCTTGACCGATTTTTATCCCCCACCCCACTCTCCCGAAATTTAAATGTTTCGAATTTCTTCAGTTTGCTTTTATTGAATCTCTAAATCTGCATTTGCACTTATTTACCAAATTTCATAATTTGGTAAAGATAATTTGGTTTCATAATTTGGTCATAGAGGCATCCACAGGAAACGTATCCTCCTTCCCCTCCCATTAACCTCTCGAAGGGACTTACGGACCCACATGTTTAACGTGATCGTACTCCGCGTGAACACGGCGGCAGTTTTAGCAGTGACGGGAATCGAATCCGGGCTGACTGAGTGTAATTCCCGCGCGCTAACCACTGGGCTGTCGCGCGGTTTGCGAAATGGTCTGTAAAAATCGTATTTATCCACTCTAACTAAAAAACTAATGAACCAAATTTCACAAAATTTGGTAGATAAATCACTTGTCTATTGACTTAGTGCTGATTAGAAATTGGTACGATTCGTAAAAAAGCAAGCTGCGTTTTTGGCAAAATGGCCCGCAAAAATGGTCAAAATCTGATACAAAAGCCTACATATATGCATAAATGTATCAATTAAATGCTTGTTTTATACGTAATTTTTGTTGATTTAAATTTGTAATTTTGATGAAAGTAATTTTGATTTAAATTTGAAATTGATTTACATTAAATTGATTTAAATTTGTAATTTTTCAATTGATTTTGTAATTTTTTAATTGCAATTTTTTAATTGTAATTTTTCAATTGATTTAACGTTGTAATTTTGATGAAAGCAATTTTGATTTAAATTTGTAATTTGATTTAAATTTGAAATTGATTTTATTGAAATTTGATTTAAATTTGAAATTTGTAATTTGATTTAAATTTGAAATTTGTAATTTGATTTAAATTTGAAAGTAATTTTGATTTAAATTTGTAATTTTTGATGAAAGAATAAGATTAATCCTTTTACTCTAGGTTTAACAGTTCCTGAAATATTGTAGGTTTTCGTATTTTTACTACGTCGGTTTTGGGAATACGCCCATTACGAAATAGAAACGATAATTGATAAAAAAAAAAAGTGGAAATTCAGTGTAATTTTAGATAATTATGCGTGCTATTTTGTGCATTTAAGCTCAATGCAATGAATTACTAAAGAAATAAAGAGAAAGTTAATTTGAGTCTGTAGGGAAAGTCATGTGCTGCCCATATCAGATTTTTAATTTCGGAATTTTAGAACGGAAAAGGTTATAGTAATCTCCAAATTTTGAATGCAAGATATTTTAGCATCCCCCTGGAAAAAATCCTGTATACGCCCATATTTCCGCTCAGCATCTATATTATCAACTGAAAGAAATTGACTTGCTAAGTGGTAAATTTAGAACCTGAACCGAAGGTTGATATTTTCATCTTCTAATTCTGTCATCCAAATTACAATGCCATTTTCATTTGTAATTTATTCTACGCAAATTAAAATGGGGACAGTAAAATAGAGCATTTCAAGAATGGAGATACATAGACTACATGAAAGTAAACGATGTCTCTTACACCATGATTTTAAATTTTCCTAAAAAATTTCTAATGAAATAAATATAAAAATTATCGAATTTCATTCTTAGGTTATTGATTTTCTGTCGTCAAATGACATGCAAAATTCCTACCTAATTCTTTACTTAATTTCTGCAGAAAATAACTGAAATTCAAATTCGTTTTTAAAAAGCACACCCTTGGATCATAAAGAAAATGATTAAAGAAAAGATCATAAAAATCGGTTAACAGGTTTGGTCTGTAGACCCATCAATGAAAAACGCGATGGAAACACGAACTATCTACGATTCTCAGTGCAATACAGACGCTCTTCTATTAGATAACGTCCCTTAAGGTCCTATCACACTCAAGAACTTTTGGAACAACCAACTATTTCGGAAAACTTTTCCCCCAATTTTTCGGCGAAAAAGTTGGCGATAGGGTTATTGACAGTTTGAAGAAGTTGTGCTAAATGACAAAACTACGGCGGTATGTTTATCGCCTTTTGGCGACAACTATACATTTGTACTGTACTTTTCGGCAGGCAGCGCGTTCTCGCTTCGACTTCGGCAGTAAAACAAGACTTTTAATTAGTACTACCTTTTGTAACCTTTATTACTTTGTAATTATGACTAAATTGCTATCAGCTGCAGGGAAAAATCAAATATGCCTTGGCATAATTACGCTAGGATTATTCCTGCTTAAGAAGAAGAAACAAAGTAAACCGAGAAGGATGTGGACAAAATCTATTGTAAATTTTTGATTTGCTCTTTTTTATATGGATTACTTCAGATATCAGAAGCTTAAACAGATGAATGAACATTAAAAAATATTTGGATTTGTCACACATCCGTATAAAAAAGCAAATAAATATTTGTTGAAAAATATTCACTCTATTTTAAGATACAAAATTAGTTTAAAAAGCGATATCACCGATATTGACTGAAATGAAACAAAGAAAAAGAAAACGTAAAAAGTATTTAAATTCAAGAATGCCGTTATTAAAATATTATGTCTTAAACAAATTTAAGTTCATTACCATTTTATACTTGATTTTAAAGGTTTTCAAATACGTATCTATATTAAATATCCGAAGATGTTCTTTGCTCATTTGTAACGTTTAAAATATTTCTCATTAAAGTAAACTTTTAAAAATTATTTTATCTACATTTATATTTATTGAGTAATTATGTTTTAAAATAGATTTAAATGTACATTCCATCTATAGCTGGTATAAAGTATACTTCAAGATGTTTTTCAAAGTAACTTCGAAATAAATTTTTATAAGCATTCAAATTTAAAAGAGTAAACTTTTCATATTTACATACAAACTTATTTTTTTTATTAAAAGTAAATGATTTTCAAATATATTGTAAATTTCTAATTGTCAATGTGCGTTTAAAATAATAAAAAAATTCTTCAAATGTTAGCATTAAATTATTAAAATTTCAAAGTAGTTTGATTTTTGTTTTTATTCTAATCTAAAATGTTCAAAATTACATGTCGAAAGATAATTACTACTCGTATAAGGATGTTCCATGATTTCTGTCTAATTTTACATGCACATTTTATATTTGCTAATTTTACAAGCACTTTTTTACTTAAGAATATATTCCATCTATACCTGGTATAAAGTATACTTTAAGATATTTTTCAAAGTAACTTCGAAAGAAATGTTTATAAGCATTCAAATTTAAAAATGATTTACTGATATAAGGTTATTTTGTATATAGAACGTAAAATAATTTAAAACAAAAAAATTCTGCAGATTATTAAAGGAAAACTGTATTTGAATACTTTAGCAACAGATGGCAGTACTTGTAAAATTTAAAATTCGCTTGGATTCGAACCAGAGCCCAGTCGTTTGCTGAGCTGATTCTCTACCACCCAAGCCAAAACTTCACATTTGAAATGTACTAATAAATTATATCATGCAATGCATTTAGTGTTATTTTAGAGTACTATTTTGAAGAGTAAACAGAATAAGTTCTCAAATTGTTATAGTATTGCAATAGAAGGATAAAAAAAAGTCTATGCAGAACATACATGAAAATTCATTTTCTAAATTCCGTCTGATGTTTTTTTTTTAACGATTCGAGAAAGAGAACATAATTGTATTCGTTAAAACAAGGAAATTGCCATAGTGTAGTAAATATTCTAAAACAATTTAAATTAGGATCCTTTGTGTTTTGTGATGGAATCACTTTAGTTAGCTTATTTTAGAAAACTGATGAAATATGTATATATCGCCAAAGCAAACTCGCGTACGCTCTTGTTTAAATTCACAGAAAGGCGGATTTTCTGAAACGCATCTATACTGTAAACTAGCAAGCCGCTGGTAGATATAAATTTGAATCAGAAGAGACCAAAGAGATTATATTAGTAATAATATCTTAATTTTTATTATATAATATTTCATGTATATAAAATCGCTTTGGAGAAGATGGTTCGTAAAGGTGATATTTTCTCGCACGCATGTTTCTTCAAATTCTTTTTCAAATACAGTGAATCTTTTAGATTCCACAAAAATGATTTTTCACGTATTGATTCAATTAACTCCATTTCCATCTCGCATGACTACATTTTTCCGACTTCGAGACGACTTCCGTTGACATCCAACTTTATGACCCAGAAATATTATAAATACTTAACAAAATTCTAAATCTAAACTAAAATAATACTTCGCGCTGCCTGGTTATTATATCAATATAATCTATCTGTTACTATATTCTATCTGTTCGCGCTCCACAGATTCAAACTTGCGCGAGGATTTCACGCCAAACCAGAATATAGTAGAATCTGCGCCAACCTTTCTACACACATGATTCCTTCGCTACTCATCTGTGATTGGCTGGTTGGTAAAAAATTGTCCCAAATGAACAACTTTTTCTATACCGGTCAGATAAAGTTGTCCCAATTGTTTTCCTTATTTCATACGAGTTTTCCCCCAACTCTGCGTAAAAATTGTTCGAAAAGTTGGTTGTCCGAAAAATTGCCGGAAAAGTTGTTGAATGTGATAAGGCCTTTACTGCTCTTGAATCTCTTTGATAATATGGAATCATTTTTTCCTATTCCACCTTCTCCGCGTTGCCCCCCCCCCCCCCCTTTCCCCGTCACGGGTTCTCAAAGTGTTTTTTAATACTGAATGCACTAATCCTTAATATCATCCTTTGCTCATGCAAGTTCCTATATCAATGCCTTAAATAATCTTATTCAAGCACAACATCCAGGAGATACAGTCCATAGAGGCTAGGGGCTCCATTGAAAGCGGACAAACGCAACGAGTTGGTCAGAGGCTTTTGAATCAAACAAAATGCAGCTTTACCCAGCAGAGTGTGCATTACCCGCGCATTACTCTGGTAAAGCCCGAAATTGATATAATTTCAGTTTCATTTCTGGTTTTATCCACAGTGGCTGGGTGAACCTATCTTTACCCGGATAAACCTAGATTTATCCTGAGTTCGAGCTTTACCCGTAGCATATATACTTCATGTGAAGTTATATAAAAGGCTGTAAGAATTATGTTTCCACAGAAATAAATAAAAATTTGAAAGAAATAATGATTAATTGAGTATCTGTATTTAGATACCCCTTTTCTATTTACATTGGGGGGGGGGGGGCTCCCCTTTAAGTGCCCGACACTCACGGACTTCAATTTGCTAACATACTTTATGTATCGAATTTTAAAACCATTTCTTACCTTTTTTAAATTATTCTCTATAGAACTTCTTATCTAAATTATATTCAATAGCATTAATCTTTATAATAATAATTGAACCAGTAAGATCATTTGAAGATTATATATACCATGATCAAAAAACCTAATCTTTGACATCAATTCCTAATTAATGTGCATCATTATCAGAATGAATGAAACTTTTCATTTATCTTTGTCAAATTGTACATCATTTGTTCTGCTATAATTATTTTTTTAAAGATCAAAATATTGGGGTTTTATTTGGCAACTCATAAAGAAACGATGGTTGGAAAAGTTCCAATTCAATTGAAAATATATTATGACGATCACAAAAACATCATAAATAGTCAAACAGTTGGATTGCAAATTTTAAAATAACATACAGATTTACTAAGGGATGTAAATTTCTACAAAACCTTTAATTGTTATCTAAGGCAATTAAAAAAATATGGCCAACGCGAGCCATCTGGGATTCTCCCATTTATTCATACTTATGTTAGATTGTTTTGGTGAATTATAACACAAATTATGTTCTGTATATCTTTTGTAGAATTCGTACTAGCTACGTCACTCTTTAAATGCGACCTTTAATTCTGTATGGAAATATATATTGAAAAAATGAAATAAATGTAAGAGAAAAATAACATAGAATTAAACAGATATTAATTAATACGCAAACATAGTGCAAACCTAACATTTATTTTAAAATACACATATTTTTTCAGACCTGTAATTCAAAAGCTACTTTCTGTGTTTCAGTCGCGATTATCAAATATTTGATTTTACCATCTCATAAACAATTTTGATCAATTTTGCATAGACATATGTAATCGCACATTCTTACGCAGGACTTCAGAACATGATCACTGAAACAGAGGCGATTGATAACGATTGAATGGGGTTTACAGTTGCTGATATCGTTTTCCGATATTGACAACATGGAGCGTTGCCATCGTTTTTTTTATCGCGATTCGGGATTCCTTTAAAACATGTTCTTCCGTTGAAAACTCGAATTCAAATGTTCAATCCTGTCATAATACGTTCACTACATATACATTATGTATGTGGAGAATGTATACATTGCAAATTCCAATAACTTTTATTATAATTACCACTTTCATATAATTCTGCACTGTAAATTGTATAGGTAAAAATGCCTCATCGAAAAATACTTGATAGAGCAATAGTGAAACATTAACAAATTCTTAAAAGAAAAAAAATTCCCCGAGTTTCTGATTACGTCCAGTGCTAGTAATAGAATTATTGGTTAGGTCCAATAAGAAAATCAATAATCAATAAGTAGAAACACTTTGTGCAAAGAATAAGGAAAAATGAGTCACAAGTCATTTAAAAGCAATGGTTCAACAATGGTATGCGTGATATAAATTTAAACAAAACATTTTCATTCAAAATAACTTTAAACTCTGAAGATCATTAGAAGTGCAATTCATTATCAAAGATATGAATAGTAAGCATTTTAATGAAAAATAAGATGCGAACTACATCAAGTTTGGTTGGCCACAAAATTCTTCAACCCTATTAAATGTAATAAAATTATACAAAATAGCTAATCTTTAGTTAATTAATAATTGAATATTGCAACTCATTAAACTTAGCAATTTGGGATAAGCTTTAATTGTATTAAAACCATCTAGTTATAGAAATATCTATTAGATAAGTGATAAAACTTACCTAATGTCACACACTGACATGCCAAGAGGTACGCATAATTTTTAAGGATATCGCAGTAAAGAATCTAAGGCGTGCTGTTAAAAAATTATACAGATCTGGATATTCTATATTTGGTCAAATGTCTATATTACTCAACCACCCGTTGGCAGAAACCATGTACGAACTGGTAGGTATACTGATCAACTATGGCATGTAAATTTTAATTTTTTTATGTAGAGCTCTTTTGCTACGAAATCCAAACAATTAGCATAATCTTATAAGACTTAATTTTCCGCATAATCGTGGTTATTCCGAGACATTTTGGTGCCTTTTTCTTTCTGAAATTTGTAAATAAATAAATAAAATAAAATAAAACGCAACCAAGGAATGCTGAGTCCAATTGGCGCTATCCACCCAAACACGAGACATGGAGTTGTTTACAACCGAACTCTAACTATACCGTAACTCTAACGATTTTGAGCAGAATGGAATCACAAGAAGATTAAATTTTTCTCTATGAATTTTGTCTAATTTTTCTTATTTGCTGAGTGGTCAATGCAAGCGTTTTCTGATGCTCGTTCTGCTGCCGGGTTGTGGATTCTCATCTCACCGGTCGTGGGTGTTGTTTTGTTCGGCACATTGTGTTCCACCCACACTGGTGCGCCGGGGCAACGTCATATGACGATTAAATTATTCACGATTCTGCCGATGTATAGGCAAATGATAGAATGCATCAAGTGCCTGGCCATTTATAATAAATAAATAAATATCAAAATTTGTCCATTTGTATAGAAAGTGTTGTTTTGGACACATTAGATTCTTTTTGAAACACACTCTGAATTTAATCTTCGTATTATCTGAAATACTTAACTCAAATCACTGTATGTTTCAGGATTCTGAAGAAATACCTGAGTGGGAGAGCCTACCATATCACATAATCAAAAAAATCTTTCTTAATCTAAATATATATGACCGAATTTCGATGTCATTGGCATGGCAGAACTGGAAGGAAGAACTTGACAGCCCTCATTTATGGAGACATATGCGTTTCCCTGCTTTCCAGACTGTCGATCGCTCCATTGTGGATCCATTGTATAAAGAAAGATACATTATGGAAAAATATGGACATATGGTGAAGCATCTGACACTAGGAGATGTTGGTTCTACATCTGATGGTAAGAACATTTCTCTTTTTAGAAATTTTCTAGCTAATATTTTTGCTTTCCCTACAACACATGGTAATGTTAAGGGAAAGTATTAGAATCGCGTCGAAAACTGCAACTTGAGTTTTCGACAGATCTATACATTTCGAGTTTTCGACAGATCTCTATATATTTCGAGCACTCCGGAATCCGAAAAAAATTACTTCTTAGCGTGACGTCTCTATGTGTGTGTCTGTCTGTCTGTACAATGTATGTGTCCACTCTAACTGAAAGACTAATTGACCAAATTTCACAAAATTTGGTGGATAAGTCACTTGTGCGTGACCCTGGTGCTGACTAGATTTAGGAAAAATTCGGAAGCAAAGAACCTGCCTTTTTTGCGAACTGGGTCTCAAAATTTGTATGTATCCACTATAGCGAGAAAACGAAATCACCAAATTTTACAATATTCTGTAAATAAGTCATTTGTGTGTCATCCTGATGCTGATTAGATTTTGGTACGGTTCTGAAAAAGGAACTTACCTTTACTTGCAAAATGGTTCGCAAAAATCGTCAAAATATAAAATAAAAGACTACGTATGCTCAAATGTATTAATTAAATTTCTGTTTTATACAAAAGTTTGGAACACGTTTCAACCTCATAGCTTTAGGGTTAACCGTTCTGGAAATAAATTATTTTCTCGCATATTTTTCACGTCACCTTTGAAAATACGTCCAGTTTCCAAATAAAAACGAAAATTGAATTAATACAGCGAATTCAGTGCAATTTAGTATAATTATCCATATTGTTTTGTGCAATTGAACTCAATTTAAAGAATTGAAAAAGAAAGAACAAGAAAATGAATATATGTCTGTAGTGAAAGTCATGTGCTGACCACATCAGATTTTAAAAAAGAAATAAACGTCTGAATAGTACACAGTTTGACAATTCACATTTGGATTAATTAAAAAAATAAAGCACTACTAGATATACCCACGCAAAACATCTGCATAGTTTAATAATAAAAAATTCCTATGGTTTAATAATGGAAAAACACCATTTCCAAAATTAAAAAAATTGCTTTGAAAAAAAAAAAAAATCCGATTTTACGTTAAAAAAAATCACGATTCCTACGATTCATTTATGTTCCATCTTATTCAATCTGACGTTTTACTCGATGGCCTGAAGCCATTCCTTTAGTGAATCAAGAGGCAGTCACGGTCTCAGAAGTATTCTTTTCTGGTTGGATATCTCGATTCGGCGTACCCGAAATCATCAATGCCTTCCAAGGTCGACAATTTGAAAGCGCCCTATTTCATCGTTTGACGAGATTTTTAGGAAGTAGGACGACCAGAACGATATTATATCATACTGCCGCCAATTCTATTGCGGAACGTTTCCTCCGCCAGCTAAAATCGACAATATGCTGTCGGGATACGGAGTGTACCAAGGAACCGTACCAAGGATTCCGTACTTTTAGGAATTCGATCTGCGATCAAAGAAGTTCTAAAAGCTTCCAGAGCAGAATTGATCGATGACACTTCATTACAATTACCATGTGAGTTCCTTCCTGACTCATCATTAAATAGTATCCCTAAACATGCTCATGAATTTGTTTTGAATTTGAGACAACAAATGCAGCGGCAAAGACCGGTTCTTGCTTCACGTTATTCAAAAAATGACGTTTTCATTCATGAGGAACTTCCCAAGTTTACCCAGGTGTTTAAGCGGAACGACTGTGTTCGACGATCGTTGTAGACCCCCATATGATGGACCTTTTCAAGTATGTGGCACGCACAGAAAAATATTGCGCCATGGATATCCGCGAAAGAAAGAGCAGCGCCAGTATTGATCGTTTGAAACCCATAGAGGAATACAAAGAAACATCTTTGCCAGGTTCTGAGCAGCCATCATCTTCCACTACTACTACTGCAGCCAGATATGGAAGACGTTTTTGAATCCCTGTACCCGCGATGAGGAGAGTGTACTCTGGCGGCACTCCTTCAGATAAATTGATGAACCTAAAACTATCTTGAACTTGACAATGACTCTAAAATTTATATACGACGCATACGGAACCTCTCCGCACAAGCACATAAAAGTAAGCCTAGATCATTTTCAGATCATTCTTATTTCTAACAGCATTTTTTTTTCACAGTGACGTAAGATTTACGTCACACTGTGAATTTGGGACGTCACAGGACGTCGCGGAACGTCTCGGCATATTGAGGTCACATATTGAATTCACAGCGAAGTCATTTTGGTAATTATCATGGTCTTTTGTGACGTCGCATATTAACTTGTTTGTGACGTCACATTGTAATTGTCATTGTAATGTCGTCACATTGTTACGCGTTAATTAAATTGTGGAAACGTCACAGAATATAGTCACACTGATGTTACAAAGTTACTAATACGTAACGTCGCATAGAAGTCACAAATATGATGTCACATTGTGACCCAGGTGTCACGTCACTACAACGTCACTGTCACACATGTGACTATCTTTGCTGTGAGGGTGATAGCTACGTTGTTCCCGCGGTAGAATGTAGCACTGTTTTAGTTATGGTTTTGTAAATAAAGTTATCTTTTATATATATCCTTTTGATAATTGCAAATCTACATAGAACCTTTTCCATATACGAAATGGTCTACAAAAATCGTCTGTATCCACTCTAACTGGAAAACTAACTGACCAAATTACACAAAATTTTGTAGATATTTCGCTTGTGGGATACTGTGGTATGGTCAGATTTTGGTACAGTTCGAAACATAAAGAATCTGCCTTTTTTTTTTGCGAAATAGTCCCGCAAATGTAAACATCCGATCTAAAATAAAATACTGCATATGCTCAAATGTATCCATTAAATGCGTGTTTTATACGTAATTTTTTAAGACAAAATGTATAACATCCACCATATTACTCTAAGATGGACTGTTTTCGAGATATTTAAATTTTTAATTTCGAGAAAATGAAGACGATTTTCAAAGTAGTTAAAAAACTATGTAATAAAATTTCCCCAAACATTTGTAGTTAAGACCCCCGATAGTTGTCCTGGTGCTAATTGGATTTGAATATGGTTAGGAAAAGTATAACCGACTTTTTTTAGTGAAATAGCCCGCAAAGATGGTGAAACTCTGAAATAAATGATTAAGACTGTTGAAATATATTAATTAAGTACATGTTCTTCAGGTAAATTTTGGCAACTAAGCAAGTAAGACTGACCTCATGGTTGTAGAATAAACCCTTCTCGAGATATTGTAGTTTTTGGAATTTTGAGGACCTGAGGAATTTAAAGTGAATTAATTTGCAAATGAAATGATGATGCAATAAAATACAAATTAGATATAATATCAGAAAAGTATTCATGTTATTTTCTGCAATTAAATTTAATGCATAATAAAATAAAAAATTACGAAATGAATTTGAATCTTCGGGGAATGTCATGTGCTGCTCACATCAGATTTTTTTTTATTTTGTTGATGCCCCCCCCCCCCCCAACACACACACCAGCATCACTTAATTAGGGTCGCTACCTTAAAATCGCCCGGGCTGAAAAACACGCCCAGTCCATCCCTGCGGAAACACACACAGACATCACCTCAAAAACGTTCGATTCAAGTTCAGGAATGTTTGAAACGTGCTCTTCCGTCAAGACTTGAATTCGGGTTTTCGACCCTGTCATAATACTTTCCCTATACATTATACTATGCCTATAAGGAAAGTAAAAACATTGAGCTTGGTCAGGGTAAAGAAAATGTCGTATAATTTATAGCATTTTGATATAAAGTATTTGAATCTAGAATTATGACAATGTATTAGCTATAAATATGTTAATAAAGTACTGCACTAGTTTCATCATTTTAATTTTCTCTACTTTCAGATTGTGATATGCATCGTAAGTATTTGGAGCTAGTCTTTTCTAAAACGAAGCTCGAGTTTCTCACTTTTGAAGGGTTTAATGGAAACTTGGACAGTGTGAGGGCATCACTGACGAAATGTGAGGATGATACTCTGCAGAATATTGAAATAAAAAATAGCCAAATCAAGTTTTGGCACTTGTATGGAATGTGCCCATCCCTGGCATGGCGAAAGTTCAAAAGATTTAAAATGGTGAATATAAAATTGACTGAACTGGACTCTGAATCAATTGCGGTCAAACAGGTAAGTAAAAAGTGGCGCATGATTATTTTTATTAACAATAATATATATTGTTAGGGCGATATAATATATTGTTAAGAGATACAATATATTGTTAAGACATCTCCTCTGGAATCGCGGGTGTGCACCCAGGATAGAAGAATGAATCCAAATATCTGGATAACTAACACGTTTATCCACAAGCACAACGTAAATAGGAACAATATACAGTAAAACAAGACATAAATGCTTCACTAATTTCACAAAATAACCGATGTTATTTTGGTTGTTGTCGTGTCCCTAACATTTTTATTAAGGAAGGAATGTACGCAGCTTCTGTTTAGTCAAAGACCCGGGACACCCGAAAGTAGAAGCTTGACTTCTGCCCCAATAAGACATCACAACATCCATGCCCGCAGGCGGGATTCGAACCCGCAATCTGGTAGTCAGAAATTGCTTCGAAAATTTTAGGTATTATTCAAATTGTTCCATAAAATATATAAAAAATTTCAGCGAAATATATTCAGTAGTTTTTTAAATAAAAATTAAAATAATAATAACACATCTTATATAAAACGATCACGTGACCATGATATGACAATATCACGTGACCCACTTCAAAATGATATATGGCATCCATCTTGTCTCAAAATTGTGATTTTTAAAGTTCTTTTTAATTCATATTGAGTGTTGTATCCGTCCTAAGACCACTTTATTTTTATTTAAATTCTGTGCATCTACATACTAAAACAACGCAATTACAATATATTTCAGTTTAAATGATCATCCAAATTTGATTATTTCTACAACGAAGCCTATTTTTCACTTATCTAAAATGTAAACAGCAGAATATGTAGGATGAGTTGTATAAAAATTGCTGTTTTTTTAACGCAAAAGAATTTAGCTCATGGAGTCTGCATAGCTGATATGAAAGAAATATTCATTGACTTTACAGAGAGAAGGACGAGTTTTTTGCGATGAAGTTTTAAGCATAGAGTTTAATTACTTTTAGCTTCATGGTCTTGAGTTTTTACACAAAATAAATTATTATAGTATTGTTATGAATGACATGAATGGGAAATTATTTATGAATGAAATGCTGCTTTTATAGAGAGAGCCAGGCGTGTTATTTTTTCTATGACGTCATTTGAATGAATTTCAGTTGTTTTCGATGAAGTTTTCAAATATAATAAATTATCGTGGTATTATGATAATTCTAAAATTATTACCGAGGAATATATCACATTTTAGAAATGTTTAAACCAGGCAATTTATATTTCAATGCCGTCATTTGAATAATAAAGTTCATTTTTTTCGATGAAGGTTTAAGTTTTCAAATATAATAAATCAATGTAGTATTGTGATAAGTTTTAAAATATTTCCGAGGAATGTATTGCATTTTAGACATGTTTAGATAAAATTGCATTGAAGTTGGAAAGTGTTTCATATTCAATGCTTTAAGCATGATTGATCTTTCTGGTTATATTTTAAATGCGTATTCAATTTTACACAATATACGAATTTTATACAATACATACATTTAATTCAAACATTTTTCATAAATACCTTCTCAATCAATATATTAAGTAAAATGTGAAAAATGTATCTTTAGCTCAATCTGCGTAGGTGCAATCAGCATTTTTTTTATATCATAAAAAATACATATATTTGGCCCTTATGGATTAGGGGGAAATTGTTATTTCCTATGTAGACACATTACAATGTATACGAAAAATATTGTGAAGGTGCCGAAAATTCGAATTCGAGTTTTCGACGGGAGAGCACGTTTCGAGCATCCCTGAACACGAATTCCACGTTTTTGAGGCAATATTTGGGTGTATAAGTATGTATATGTGTGTCAGTGAGTCTGTGGAAACGATATCTCACGAACGAATGGAGCGGTTCGAATGAAATTTGGTACAAAAATTGCAATCTGTGAATACTGGAAGCATATTGTTTTTATACTCAATCGAATGTTCAAAAGACCCCCAAATTTTCGAATAAAATTTTGAAAAATCATCAAAAAATTAAAACCGACAATAATGTTACGTGAATAATTATTTCTTATGCAATTTTTTTATTAGAAAGCGATTGACACCGCTTTGCGAACGTTGAACCGTTCTCGAGATATTGCACATATTTTATAAATTGATCATCAAATATTACTTTTAGATATTTACAACAATATGGTTCATAATTCTACTAAGAGAAGAGGTGGAAATTGTGAATTGTGGAAGTCTGTGCGAGTTACTGATGGACAGTTATCACGTAGTTATGCAACGAACTGGTTATTCCCGCCTCCCCCCGAAACTCAAGTCTCTCAAATTAAGTTACTGTATAGATAATGAGTTCAAAGCAGAAAATGTATCTGTCCAATCTTGGGAGTTCATAAGATTGGATTGCCCCAACTTAAAAGTTACCATAGACATTTTTGCAGAATGTAAGGTGAGTATACTTACGTTATTCCTATATTCATATAGTCGTATTTTTATGTTTACTTTTCACTTTTATTCTCTTACACTACTCTGTTATTCTTTTACTTTATAACTTACTCTCTTTTCTTTTTCGCACGCATTGTGTACTGTTTTATTGTTTTTATTCCTTATTTGCTTTTTGTATTTTCCGTTCTAATATTTCTCCATTATTGTTTTTGTCATTTACACCGATTTGTTGTTCTTTTATGCTTTTACGTTTATGTTCTCCCAATCAGTTTTCACAATTATGTGCAATTTCTAAATAACATTATTATTCTAAACATTCTATTAAAATATTTAATTTAATTTTCCTAAAATTAAGTAAAAAATATCTGTTCTCGCTACACAGAATTATCTTTACAGGCAGATCTGAGGAGTAAAACATCCTGTTCCCCCTTGTAAAGAGATTTATAAAAAATATGAAATTCCATAAATATACTTGTATATCAAAATGAAAGGGCTAAAATGGTATTAGAAGATATACCTGTACCAATTTTATTCTGTTTTAACATTTGATTAAATACAATAGAGTTTAAAATCTCTGTCAAAATAAACAGATGACAAAAGAAATTGAAAATTTCAACTGTAATACCGTTGATATGTAATATATACATATATATATATATACACACACACACACACACACACACATATATATATATGTATATATTTGAAATGTAATAATAATTATGTAAAAATAAAAAAATAAAAAAATAAAAAAAATAAAAATAAAAATACAATTCAAGCAATATTAACATCACCATAGAAGCAAATTCACGGCCATAATGCCGATAAGAGAAAAGAACAGAACCTTCCCAAATTCGATGATTAATCAGAATAAAATTCCTCTTCAGGTCTGAGTATTTAATTCTAATTAACCCAAACATATGCCTGTTTCAGATTAAGCAATAGTACATTACTATATATATATATATATATATATATATTATTTTCTTTATTATTTAAATCGACAACAAAAATAAAAGTCGTCTATGCATAAGCATATTTGGATTTAATCGCGTTGCTTAGCAACATGATATGAACTTCTTCAAATAAATTTGCTGAAAAAAATTCGTATGCATACTGATACTTTTATGAAAAATTTTATTGTACGTTTTTACTAACACTTTACAACAAAGTTGAAAAGTGTTTATGACTTTGGTCATTCTGTCTGTCTGTCTGTCTGTCTGTCCGTTAGCACGATAACTGCCTTAAAAATGACCTAATCAAAATCAAAATTTAGTATGTTGTTCAGACGGTCTGTAGGACCTATGGAAATATAAAGGAATAATATCACCCAATTAGTTTTGGATTGAACCTGGGTTGAAAAAATGAAATACATTGAACCCTATGGGACATAATTTTTCAAATATTTTTTAAGCGGATTTAAAATTCACAAATTGCTTCGAAAATTTTAGATAATATTCAAATTATTCCATACAATATATAAAAAAAATTTCAGTAAAATATATTCAGTAGTTTTTTAAATAAAAATTAAAATAATAATTACACCTCCTATATGAAGCGATCACGTGACCATGATATGAAAAGATCACGTGACCCACTTCAAAATAAAATATGGCATCCCTCTTGTCTCAAAATCGTGATATTTAAAGTTCTTTTTAATTCATATTGAGTGTTGTATTCGTCCTAAAACCACTTTACTTTTGTTTAAATTCTGTGCATATACATACTGAAACAACGCAATGATAATATATTTCAGTTTGAATGATCATCCAAATTTGATTATTTCTACAACGAAGCCTAATTTTCACTTATGTAAAATGTAAACAGCAAAATATATAGGATGAGTTGCATAAGAATTGCTGTATTTTTTAACGTAAAAGTATTTAGCTCATGGAGTCTGCATAGCTGATATGAATGAAATATTCATTGATTTTATAGAGAGAAGGACGATTTTTTTCGATGAAGTTTTAAGCATAGAGTTTAATTACGTGTAGCTCCATGGTCTTAAGTTTTTAAATAAAATAAATTATTTTAGTACTGTGTTGAATGAAATGATTGGAAAAATGTTATGAATGAAATGCTGCTTTTATAGATAGAGCCAGGCGTGTTATTTTTTCTATGACGTCATTTGAATGAATGCCAGTTGTTCTTGATGAAGTTCTCAAATATAATAAATTATTGCAGTATTATGATGATTTTAAAATTATTACCGAGATATGTATCGCATTTTAGAGATGTTTAAACCAGGCAATTTATATTTTAATGCCGTCATTTGAATGAAGTTCATTTTTTTCAATGAAGGTTTAAGTTTGCAAATATAATAAATTAATGTAGTATTGTAATAAGTTTTTAAATATCACTTAGGAATGTATTGCATTTTAGAGATGTTTAAATAAAATTGCATTGAAGTTGGAAAGTGTTTCATAATCAATGCTTTAAGCATGATTGATCTTTCTTGTTGTATTTCCTAATGTTTTGAAATTGGCGATTCCAGCAGTCTGATACGCTTTCTATTGGCGGAATTCTTAGGGAATAGCTAACACAGCCTGTTGCGAGTCCAATGATTTTTAACACTTTACAACATAGTTGAAAAGTGTTTATGGTTTACGACTTTGTTCATTCTGTCTGTCTGTCTGCCCGTTAGCACAATAACTGCCGTAAAAATGATTTTATCAAAATGTAATTTTAGTATGTTATTCAGATGGTCTGTGGGACCTATGGGAATATAAATGAATAATATCATCCAATTAGTTTTGAATTGAACCCGGGTTGAAGATATGAAACACACTGAACCCTAGGGGACCTAATTTTTCGAACGTTTTTTAAGCGAATTTAAAATTCACAAATTGCTTCAAAAATTTTAGGTAATACTCAAATTGTTCCATAAAATATATAAAAAAAAAATTCAGCGAAATATATTCAGTAGTTTTTTTAAATAAAAATTAAAATAATAATTACACCCTTTATATGAAGAGATCACGTGACCATTATATGAAGAGATCACGTGACTCACTTCAAAATAAAATATGGCACCCATCTTGTGTAAAAATCGTGATTTTTAAAGTTCCTTCTAATTTAGTGTTGTATCCATCCTAAAACCGCTTTATTTTTGCTTAAATTTTGTGCATTTACATTCTGAAACAACGCAATTACAATATATTTGCGTTTACATGATCATCAAACTTTCATTATTTCTACAACGAAGCCCAATTTTCGCTTATGGAGAATGTAAACACCAAAAGATATAGAGTTATTTGTATAAGAATTGCTGCATTTCTTTAAAGCAAAATTATTTAACTCATGGAGTCTGCAATATAGCTGATATGACTGAAACATTCATTGATTTTACAGAGAGATGCAGAAGATTTTTTCGATGACGTTTTAAGTATAGAGTTAAATTATTTGTACCTTCATGGTTTTAAGTTATTATATAAAATAAGTTATTGTTTTACTGTGATGAATGAAAGGAATGGAAAAAGTTTATGAATGAAATGCTGCTTTTATAGAGAGAGGCAGACGATTTATATTTCGATGACGTCATTTGAATAAAATTTATTTATTTTCGATGAAGTTTCCAAATATAATAAATTACTGCAGTATCAGGATAATTTTAAAAATATTTCCGAGGAATGCATCGCATTTTCGAGATGTTTAAACCAGGCAATTTATATTTCAATGCCGTCATTTGAATGAAGTTCGTTTTTGTCTATGAAGTTTTAAGTTTTCAAATATAATAAATTAATGTAGTATTGTGATAAGTTTTAAAATATTACCGAGGAATGTATTGCATTTTAGACTTGTTTAAATAAAATTGCATTGAAGTTGGAAAGTGTTTCATAATCAAGGCTTTAAGCATGATTGATCTTTCTTGTTAATATCTGGACATGTACTGGACCTAAAAGCTCAAAGTATGGACAGAATTGTAAGTCAAGCTATTCCAAGGCTACCCACAGAATTTCATGAAATTCGGTGCAGCCTTTTTATGTTTTTAGTTATGTTTTTGTAAATAAAGTTATCTTTTATGTATGCCCTTCTGATAAATACAATTCTACATCGCACTTTCGTCATAGGAGTGGTGTCCCGGAGACGTGGCTCCTTCGATTTACGTGAATTCTGACATAAAAGTACGTGTTACATGATGTGTGGAAGACCCAAACCACACGTCTGACCTGAAGGCTTACAATTGCTATTTGTGTGGCCAGGTATTACATAGTGTTGAAGACCCAGACCGTCCGACTCGTCCTGAGGATTTGAGTATCTATTTGGACGGCCGGAGTATTACATAGTGTGTAAAAATTTTAGTTCCTTATGTAATTATGTCAACAACTGAGACGAATGCAACTATTTTGACAGCAGTCAACGATGCAAATAATGCTTCAGCTCAAAATGATGATTTTAGTTCTGTTCAACTTTCAAAAGCGACTTTTTCAAAATTTCATTGCGTAATTGCAGCACTAGATTGTGATATATTGACTCGTGTCACAAATCTCAGTCGCGTACCTCCTGAAAATGAACCTTGTTCAGTGTGGGAAAAAAAAGGACCATTTCGCACTCTGCAGATTCGGAAGCAACAAAACTTTGCAGTCTTTTGCAAGATTTGCATTTAGGAGATAGGACACCAAGTTATTTACTTTGGAAATGCAAGATCTTGCCGGAACGAAGACTTTCTTCGCACGTTGTTTTTTCAACGATTCCTAGTACATGCACAACGCATTTTATCAATAAGCTCAGAATCGTTGCAAATAATTCCTTAATTGGCGGATAAAATCTGCGATGTTTCATCATCACTATAGCAAAGGATCGGAAGTAGCAAAGGATAGCCATACTTCACGCTTACAAGCTCAAATTGCAAATCTGGCAAAAAAGGTAGATCAGTCTAAAAATTTGAACACTAATGGTCGATCCAGACTACGAACTCGATAACGATTAAGGTATCGATCGCAATCCAGAAAAGGTGATACTTGTTGGTATCATAAAAATTTTCAAGAAAAAGCTCCTGTGTAATGTCTTGAAAATTTTCGACGGAAAATTATAGGTTGCTCTATTATTTCTGCAACGGTGAATAGAAGCCTGGAAAATAGTCGCTTATTTTCATATGACCATTTATCTCATATAAAATTTCTTGTCGACAGCGGCGCAATGATTTAAGTTCCTCCAAGTAATAGACATACTGCCACAACAACAACAACAAAAAAAAGAATTCCCTTTGTACGAGGGAAACGGTACCAAGATCACAACATTTGGAACAAAACAATTGATTGTATAATTTGGATTTCATCGAAAATTTGTTTGGGATTTTGAAATTGCAGATGTCTCTAGAGCAATTTCAGGTATTGATTTCTTAGCAAAATTTGGGTTATTAGTCGTAATAAAAAAGCAACGATTAGTAGCCATCTTTACTATAGTTAGTATTAACGGAAGTACGACGCAGATACTCTCACTGGAACTTAGAACGTTGAGTAGTGATTCACCCTATAATCAATTGCTAATGGAATTTCCAAGTTTGACGCAGACCCATTTCCTGCAATCTGTAAAACACAGTACAACTCACTGTATTCAAAAGCGACGAACTTCGGTTTTTTTAAAGCGAGACAAACTAAAAGCTGTTAAAAAGAATTTGAATTTCTGCAGCAACAAGGAATTTGAAGACGGTCTAAAAGTCCATTCACGTCGTATCAAAAAAAGACGCTGGTTTCGTGTATGCGGTGATTATAAAAAGCTAAATTCAGTAACAATCCCAGGTCGATACCCCATAGTTCATATACATGACTTTGTACAGAACCTCGAAGACAAAAAATATATTTTCAACGCTGGATTTGGTATGTGCATACTACCAAATACCAGTAGAAGAAGATGTCCCGAAAACAGTGGTGATAACGCCGTTCGGACTGTTTGAATTTCTGTTTATACCCTTCTGTTTATGTAATGCTGCTCAAACCTTTCAGAGATTTATGCATGAAGTGTTACACGATCTAGATTTCTGTTTCATATATATATATTTATGATTGCTTAATCGCATGGGAAAATGAAGAAAAACTCAAAGAACACTTACGCATAGTCTTTCAGTGCTTTTCGCAGTACGGAATGGTTATAAATTCTTCCAGATGCGTTTTTGGCCAATAAATTGAGGTAAAATTTTTAGGACATATGGCTACGGCAGAAGGTATTTCTCCTTTACTAGACAGAGTTTCTAGCATTCGAAATTTTCCACTGCTAAAAACAATGAAAGATTTACATCGATTTCTAGCAATATAAAACTTTTATCGCAGGTTTTTACCACAAGCAGCAAGAACGCAGGTTGGTCTTCACTATTTGATACCGGGGATAAAAAAGCGCGACAATACACACGTACAGTGGACAGAATACACAAAATTTCTTTTCAAGCGTGTAAAGATTTACTTTCGAATACATCATTATTGACGTATCTCACAACAGATGGCGAATTTTCACCATCTGTAGACGCATCACTTTTAGCGATCGGATGAGCATTACAACAAAATCAAAAAGAAAAGTTATGTCCATTAGTGTTTTTTTTTATCACACAAGCTAAAAGCTGCAGAACGTAAGTACAGCGCTTACGATCGTGAGCTTCTCACAGCATATTCTACTTTAAAACATTTTAGGACGTAATTTTATTTTATACACAGATCATAAACCTCTTACATTCGCGTTTCAACAAAAAACCGAGAAAATGACACCACGTCAATTAAGACACCTGGAATTCATAAGTCAATTTACAACTAACATTGAATACATTCATGATTCAACTAATGGGGTATCAGATGCACTTTCTCGCATAGAAGAGATTAATGCTCCACATATGTTTAATTCAAAGAAATTGCAAAAGCTCAAAGTGAAGACGAAATAAGATATCTAAAAACCTCTTATCCTACGGTATGTCTGAAAGGTACTGCTGTGGATCTGTCAGGTGTGATACTGCAGTGTGACACCTCAACGGGTGACATTCGACTGTTCACACCACGGAGTTTTCGAAAACAAATGCCTCACAGCATCCACAATCTCGCTCATCCAGAAGTTCGAGGAACTGTAAACATGTTACGCAAACGATTTATTTGACCATTACTCCAAAAGGACTGTATCGAATGGAGCCGCACTTCTTGCCTGCTAAAATGCAAAGGTACATCAACACACAAAGTCACCTTTAGGCCATTTTTGGTACGCTTAATGGCAAATTTCAGCATGTTCTTACCGACATAGAGGGACCCTTGCCAGTATCGAAGAGATTTGGATATCTACTCACTTGTGCCGATCGTTTTACGCGTTGGCCCTAAACCATTCCATTAGTGGATCAAACGGCATTCACAGTCTCAGAAGCATTCTTTCTGGCTGGATATCTGAGGTATTGAGTAGCGATCAAGGACGACAATTTGAAAGCGATCTATTTCATTACTTGGTGAGATTTTTAGGAAGTAGCAAGACCAAATCGACAATGTATCAACCTACGCCAATTCTATAGTGGAACGTTTCCACTGCCAACTGAAATCTGCAATACGCTGTCAGGTTACGGAGCATTGGATACATGTGTTATAAAGGAGTACTTTTAGGGATTCGAACTGCGAACAAATAAGATGTAAAAGCTTCCAGCGCTGAATTGATATGGCACATCATTAACATTGCCATGTGAGTTCCTTCTTAGCTCATCATTAAAGGACGTCCTTAAACATGCTCATGATTTCATTTTGAATTTCAGACAATAAATGCAGCGGTTACGACCGGTTCCAGCTTCGCATCATTCAAAAAACGACTTTTTCATTCATAAGGAACTTCCCAAGTCTACCTACGTTTTTGTGCTGAAAGACTTTGTTCGACGACCGTTGTAGACCCCATATGATGGACCTTTAAAAGTATGTGCACGCACAAAAAAAATATTACATCATAGATATCCGCTGACGAAAGAGCAACGTTAGTATTAATCGTTTGAAACACGATTTTTATTGAAATTCATAGAATAATCAATAGAAACATCTTTACCGATTTCTGACCAATCGTCACCGTCCACCTCTACTTCTACTGTGACCAGATATGGAAAACTAGTACGTTTTCAAATCCCTGTTCCTGTATGATGAGGGGGGGGGGGGGGGGTGTACTATGGTGGTATTCCTTCAGATAAATTGACGAACATACAACTTTTTTGAAACTTGACAGAGACGTTAAAATATACACATGACGCATACGCAACGCTTCTGCAAAAGCACATAAAAGCAAGCCTAGAACATTTTCAATTCATTCTTATTTCTAACTAGCCGCCTTTGGCGACCAGCCTGTTCGCTACCCTTGAAAATTCTGACCGTGGCAAACTCGTTGGCGCGACCTACCAGAAAGGTGTAAGGTAACTGCTTGGAAGGCCAGGAAGTGCCACACAATTTAGACCGGAACCCAATGGGGGAGGCATCCAAAGAGACCGTACCCTCCTTCCCCTACCACAAACCTCTCGGAAGGACTTGCAGTCCCACACGTTTAACGTGATCGTACTCCGCGTGAACACGGCTGCAGTTTTGGCAATGGCGGGAATCGAACCCGGGCCTACCGAGTGAAATTCCCGCGCGCTAACCACTGGGCTACCGTGCCATCCGCGACAATCTCCATAACTTTATTTTTATTCGGCAATTTTGGGAATCGAACCCGGGCCTACCAAGTGCAAATCCCGCGCACTAACCACTGGGGTACTTCACCCTCCGCGATATTCTTCATAACTTATTTTTTATTCACCCAATTTAGACCGGAACCAAGTGGGAGAAGCATCCACAGGGACCGTACCCTTCTTCCCCTACCACCAACCTCTCGGAAGGACTTACAGACCCACATGTTTAACGTGATCGTACTCCGCGTAAACACGGCGGCAATTTTGGGAATCGAACCCGGGCCTACCGAGTGCAATTTCCGCGCGCTAACCATTGGGCTACTTTGCCCTACGCGACAATCTCCATAACTTTCTTTTTATTCATCCAATTTAGACCGTACCCTCCTTCCCCTACCACCAACTTCTCGGAAGGACTCACGGACCCACATGTTTAACGTGCTCGTACTCCGCGTAAACACGGCGGCAATTTTGGGAATCGAACCCGGGCCTGGTAACTGGTTGGACGGCCAGGATGTGCCACGCAATTTAGACCGGAACCCAGTGGGGGAGGCATCCACAGGGAACGTACCCTCCTTCCCCTACCACCAACCTCTCGGAAAAACATACGGACCCATATGTTTAATGTGATCGTACTCCATGTCAGTGGCGGAAATCGAACCCGGGCCTACCGCGTGCAATTCCCGCGCGCTAACCACTGGGCTACTTCGCCCTCCGCGATAATCTCCATAACTTTCTTTTTATTCACCCAATTTAGACCGTACCCTCCTTCCCCTACCACCAACCTCTCGGAAGGACTCACGAACCCACATGTTTAACGTGATCGTACTCTGCGTGAACGTGGCGTAAGTTTTGGCAGTGGCGGGAATCGAACCCGGGCCTACTGAGTGCAATTCCCGCGCGCTAACCACTGGGCTGCCGCGCCCTCCGCGACAATCTCCATAACTTTCTACATATTCACCCAATTTAGACGGGAACCCAGTGGGGGAGGCATCCACAGGGGCCGTATCCTCCTTCCCCTACCACCAACCTCTCGGAAGGACTTACGGACCCACATATTTAACGTGATCGTATTCCACGTAAACACGGCGGCAGTTTTGGCAGTGGCGGGAATCGAACCCGGGCCTACCGCTAACTTCCCGCGCGCTAATTTGCAATTTAAAATGACCATATGCTTAATTCCATCATCCTCATTCCATTGTTTCATTGTTCTATCATTTAAAATATCCATAAAATTAAAATATCCATTTAAAATATCCAAAAGTTAAAATATACATTTAAAAAATCCAGATCGTCCCATCATTTAAAATATAAATATAATAATTTATATAGAGCAAAGGCGCTCTATTCAGAACCGTGACGTCACCTCCACCTTGACGTCCCCACCCACCACCTTCCCTGCTTCAGCGGGGGAGAAACGAACGGAACGCCGAGAAATTTAAAATCATGGCGTCTTTAAAATTGCCATCCTGAAGGCAATTTTCATTATTTCTGGACCACATTAGACTTGTAAGAATGCCAGATATTTCAGCTTTCTAAAAATGTAAATTATTAGTCGAAATTATGAGTACTTTTCACGATGCGAGAATTTAAAAACCAAAAATTGATTTTTTGAGCCAAAAGTGAGTTTTGTTTTAAAATCTTTAAAAAATATTAGAAATCGAAATTCAGATTTGAAATTGATATATTTTTACTCGAAATTCTCTGCTCTTTCCGATGGTGTAATTTGTTTTTTTCTACGATGTCTGGATCGTGGAGAAAAAAGGGCAAAAAACGGTCGAAATCGCATAAAACATTAAATAAATAAAAAAATAATTAAAATTTTAAAAATCGGTTTTCACGTGTCCCCTTCCCTCCCCCCCGGGTCTCCGATTGCCAAATTTCGTAGCTCTCCGACGCGCGGTCGCGAAACGTATAGTGTATAAGACAGACACACAGACATTGCCTTTTATTATATAGATGGCTGCTATTACGCGCGGTATAATGTAGCACTGTTTTAGTTATGTTTTGTAAATAAAGTTACTTTTATGTATGCCCTTCCGATAAATACAATTCTACAACGCACCTTCGACATATGAGTACTATATATATATATATATATATATATATATAATAATAATAATAATAATTAAAGTTTGAAAATCCAATGAAAGAATAGAGAGAAGTTTCAACTCAAAAAACCCCAACATTAAAAAATGCCCTACAAATAAAAGTATCAGACAGAGATTCATCAATCAAGTGGAAAATGAAATGCATACCTCTAGAAATCAAGCTGAAAGACAAACGAAAAACATCAAAGGAAAGGAATCGATAAAATAAAATAAAATAAAATCCAAGCATGAAAGCTTTACACCTGGACAAGCCTCAGGCCTAAAAATGAATTGTTCATATCGATAAAACTCTTTATCAAGTCCAAGTATTTTATAAAAATGAACACAAAATGCATGTTTCTGATATCAGTGATAGATTATATCTATAAACACTGCTAACTTGGACGACATGCATAAAGATTAAAAAATAATAGGAAACAAGAATACCTTAAAAACACTGCATACGTCTGATCCATTAGAGTCTTGAATAAAGAGACCAATGTTGCCAATCGCAAAAAATAAAAAGTTGAGAACCGCTGTTGCCAATTGTGAGAAAGAAATAACAGTAATGCGAAGAGACGATAACAGGTGCTATTCAACAGTAAGAACATGTACATGTTAATGTTTATTCAAGAGAAAGTGGATGTCTAGCTAATATAAGATACTAAAGAGAGAATTTAAGTATAATCAACCATTCCAAACTTTTTTATATATTTATACTATGTACTAAATAAGCTGGATATTTATATAATTTGCTGGTAATTTTAAGTTTGCTAATATGCATAGCATTTTTTATCAGATAATCTATAAATTCTAAAAAGCTGATTAAGTATAATATTTCTAAACAATTGAATCGAGTTACAGGAATTAAAAGGTAATATTTTATTAATGATAAAGTTATATATATAAATATAATATATATATATATATATATATATATATATATATATATATATATATATATATATATGTAAAAATTAAATGATTTTAATCGAAAATTATGCATAAACTACTGTATGTACAAAAAAACCCATCTCTAGCATATCTGTTACAAATGAGTAACTATAAGCCAAGTCTAAGGATAAAGATAGAAGGTTACATATCAATACATTGGAAAGGGGGATGAGAAGAATATTAGGATTCAAAAATCACAATTAAAAGTATATAAAAGTAAATAAAAATAAAACTCTGCAAAAATGAGAATAGGCAATAATAATCAGCTCAAGACAAGAGATCAAGAATAGAGAACAATCAATCGAAACCACACAAAAAATGGCGGTCAGTTCGAAATTGCATTCTCATCAGGACAGCCATACAATTCGAATTAAAACCGATAGAATAGCCAGTTTCTGACAATGGCGATAGTATTTAACTATAGACACCATTGGAACTGTCTACTGGCTAGTGGAATTAGAAAAATAAATCAATTGAATTATACAAAGCTGAAAAACAATACCTCCACGAACTGTAATGTGAAATCAAAAGCACCACGTGTAAGATAAACTAGTGACTGAGCATTTCACCTCACTTCGTCAATGCGAGTGGGAATGAATACAATTGAACGATACATAAATATATATATATATATATATATATGTATATATATATATATATATATATATATATATATATATATATATATATATATATATATATATATATATGTATATATATATATATATATATATATATGTATATATGTATATATATATATATATATATATATATGTATATATATATATATATATATATATATATATATATATATATATATATATATGTATATATATATATGTATATATATATATATATATATATATATATATATGTATATATATATATATATATATATATATATATATATATATGTATATATATATATATATATATACATATATATATATATATATATAATAATGATAATAGTTTGAAAATCCAATGGTAGAATAAAGAGAAGTTGCAACTCAAAAATCCCAACTTTAAAAAATGCCTACATAATAAAAAGACGTATTAAATAGAGAATCATCAATCAAATGGAGGGGGGAAAATGTAAATTGCTGGTCATCAAGCTAAAGATAATCAACAAATATTAATGGAATGGAATCGATAATTGAAAAACAAATAAAATTCAAGCATTAAAGCTCTACACGTGGATAAGCGCTAGGCCCAAATAAATGAATTGTTCATTTTGAAAAAACTTTTCGTCAGGTCCAAGTATTTAATCAAAATGAACACAAAATGTGTGTTTCTGATTGTAGAGATAGATAGTATCTATAAACTCTAAAAACTTGGACTACACGCATAAAGATAGAAAAATAATAAAAAAAACAAGAATACCTGGAATAAAAAAACTGCAAGTGTACTTACCATTGGAGCCCAAAATGAAGAGACCAGTGTTGCCAATCGCGAAGTTTAAAAGAAGAGATTCACTGTTGCCAATCGCGTGAAACAAATAACAGTAATGCGAAAAGGCAATAAAAGATGATATTCTACAGTAAGAGCTACAAAATAATGGGGCGTATAATCGAAAACAGTGAGGCTAATATATAAGAGGATGTAAATATAATGTAATGTTAAATCAAGAGAATATTGATTTCTGGCTAATATAAGATACAAAGAAGAAAATTCATGAATATTCAGCTAATCCAAACTTTTTAACTATACCATTTACTAAATATGCTCGATATTTATATAAGTTGCTGGTAATTTTTAGATTATTTATATGCTTAGCATGAAATTTTTTATCTGATAATCTATAAATTCTGAAAAGTTGATTAAGGATAATATTTCTAAACATTTGAATCGAGTTGCAGGAATTAAATGGTAATATTTTATTAATTTTGAAATTAAAATATTCTTTTAAATCATATAAATTATTAACAATTCCATGAGTAGGTTCAATTAGATTTAAATCTAAAAATTAATATCATTACTAATAGTAGCTTCATTGGCAATTAATTCAACATTGTATGGATAGAAATCTATATCTATGACATAATTTTTAGTATATACTAAACAAATCAGATCATCAACATATCTGTACATTTTATAATCTATTGAAGTAAAAGATTGTTCATAATAATAAAGATATAAATTAGCGAGCATGCTTCTTACTACAACCAACTTGTGGAACCCCTGAGACTTGTAAGTATAATTTATTTCCTTGAAAATATAATTTTTGAAAAGAACAAAGTGAAGAAGTTTAGGGAAATTGATAAAAATTGTTTGAGTAGTTTGATTAGTAATATAAGCATTATATAGAGCTAAAATTACAATATATAAATCAGAGATCATAATACTATTGAAAAGATCTTTAAAGTCAAAAGTTTGAAATCCAATTAGTTTACCTAGTGAAGTTAATTTAGTTTTAATTCCTTACTATTATTTAGAATAAGGTAATTATTACTGGAATAACGTAAACTATCATTTATTAAATTTAAATAATTTAGTAGTAATTTACTCGCTGTAGTAGAGTAAGTATTATTACCACTAGTAACTGTTCTAAATTTAATAGGATTTTTATGAAATTTAGGAATAAGCACTATACAGGGTGTCCCAGAAAGATTGAAACGCTCTTTAATTCTTTACCTGCTGGAGGTAAGTGGGCAATGTAAATTGCAAAATTGTTGAAAGTAAGGTAAGAAATAAGACTACGTTAATGAAATATTCCTTCCAATCATTTTCAAAAAGTTACACTTTTTAAATTTTTATACGGACCCCTTAGACAAATTGGGCCAATTAGAAAATTTTTATTTTTAATGCAACAAGATCATTAAAAAAAATCTGCATAAAGTTTGTAATGCAGTTCCACCCTATTAACAAAAACTGTGATACCAGTGTATAGAAAATTAATTACTAATACAGTTTAATTTCAGAAAATAGAGGAAATTGGAAGAATCTTACCCCCTCCTTTTGTTCCCATGAATCTCTCGATCGAAAATACAGAAAAGAACTGCGAATCTGTGAGACATCTTCTTAATCACCTCTTGCATAAAGGCTACAACAAAACATTGCAAGAACTGAGAATACAATGGAAACTAGAGGATGGGGATTCAAATCAGTTCAAAATGTTTACCCACAGATGTTCGAAGCTGAAGGTAGCCAAGATTGCAAACTGCTTATGATTATTTTGTATACACATGACCAAAATTTGGTGATTATGAATAAAGCAAACTGAATGAATTGAAATTTGTTACTGATTATATCATGTGCATTCTTTGAACAAAGTATTCGAGAATTAGAGAAAATTCTTATTTCCAAAATATGAGGTGGAAATAAAAACTTTCTAAAGAGGAGCGAGGTACCAGTTCGTGAAGGAAAAAAAATTGTTACGACGTATCCCGTGAAATCGTGGATGAGGATATAAGAACGAGACCAAATTTCTGAATAACTAATACATTTATTCACAACCACGGCGTAAACAAGAATAATATACAGTTAAACAGAACTTAAATGCTTCCCTAATTTAAAAAAACAAGAAAGATCAATCATGCTTAAAGCATTGATTATGAAACACTTTCCAACTTCAATGCAATTTTATTTAAACATGTCTAAAATGCAATACATTCCTCGGTAATATTTTAAAACTTATCATAATACTACATTAATTTATTATATTTGAAAACTTAAACCTTCATCGAAAAAAATGAACTTCATTCAAATGACGGCATTGAAATATAAATTGCATGGTTTAAACATCTCTAAAATGTGATACATTCCTCAGTAATAATTTTAGAATTATCATAATACTACGAAAATTTATTATATTTGAAAACTTCATCGTAAACAACTGAAATTCATTCAAATGACGTCATAAAAAAAAGAGAAACGTGAATATGAGTCAGCAGGGAAAGACATGTGATGTCCACATCAGAATTTTTAACAATATTACAACAATGATTTATAGAAGTGAACGGGGATTATTTGCAAGCCATTTCGAAAAAAATGTAGGATCTATATTTAATGATCCACCAAATTGTTGTAGAATAAAATGTTCTACAAATTTAAGCTGTGTACCAAATTTTAATTCTCTAGGACGTAGAAAAGTGCATTAAAAACGCCATCAAATAAGTATATCATGAAAAGTTATATAAAAATAAAATAAAAAATTTGAAAAATTGTTATCTACCAAATTTATTTTAAAATGTGAAGCCTCTCTCATACACAAAATAATTAAACTCTTGGAAAGATATTTATTATATAATATATCTATTTTTTCTTTCTGGAGGATGTCGCAAAAGTTAGAATTTAATTGAATTCGTTTTTCTCCCTATATTAAATTATTTTTAATTAAAAATCTACCTAACATATTTTAAAATTTTTTTTATATATTTTATGAGATAATGTGAATATTTCCTAAAATTTTCGAAGCAATTTGTGAATTTTAAATGTGCTTAAAAAATGTTTGAAAAATATGGTCCCATAGGGTTCAATGTATTTCATTTTTTCAACCCGGGTTCAATAAAAAACTAATTGGGTGATATGATTTATTTATATTCCCATAGGTCCCACAGACCGTCTGAAAAGCATACTAAAATTTCATTTTGATAGAGTCATTTTTACGGCAGTTATCGTGCTAACGGACAGACAGACAGACAGACAGAATGAACAAAGTCATAGACACTTTTCAACTATGTTGTAAAGTGTTAAAAAAACCGCTACTATTCTCAAAACATTGACGAAAGTCCCAGTTCAATGTAGTTCTGTACTGATATGGCCGTTCAGTGTATCAGTACAAGATATGCTTTCGATAGCATACTTCCAACTACGAAGGTATAGTTTGAAAAGGAGCGCAAGTGAAGCAGGCGGTCAATACCGGAACAGGTCGGAAAAGTATCAGCTACGTCGAAGAAACTCTTCAGGACTCCGGATACTTCCAATTAGCTGAGGTTGGAACATCGGTGATTGCTATGGAACGAACTCATATGGAGAAAGCGGTGGATGAGTGGCATGTTGTCGTGGACGATGACATTTGAACTCTTTAAATCTTCTCTATTAAATCAGATATTTCTTAATCCATATAATTACATCAGGATTTATGATTTCCATATAACTACAATAATGCTCGATAAGTGTTGTTGTTGTTGAAACCCAGACCGTCCGACCTACCAGAAAGGTGTAAGGTAACTGTTTGGACGGCCGGGAAATGCCACCCAATTTGGACCGGAACCCAGTGGGGGAGGCATCCACAGGGACCGTACCCTCCTTCCCCTACCACCAACCTCTCGGAAGGACCTGCTCGATAAGTGTGTAAGAGCTTTCAATATATTTGATATCATTTAATTAAACATATTATGAGAATCGAAATTAGAAATTTATCATACATTCCAAAATTATCGACAACATATAATTTCCCGACTTAACAGCATCTCACCTTGCTATTAGAATACTTTACTCTTTCATTTAATTAATATTACTTATAATATTTTAAGAATAAATGTTCCATTTTAAGCCTGACGGCTAAACGCGTCCTACCGATCGCCAACTGAAACTATTCACAATTTCCACGACGAAGCGTCTTTAGTATACCTGCGCAAGTTCATGACGACAGAAAAAGAAGTTCCCATACGATTCTATATGAAAAGCAAATCCGCGGTACATGTACAAACACGCGGGAACGAAACACTACGCCAAGGTTTACCGAAACTGGCGGGAAAGATCCAAAAGGCCAAATTACAGAACTGGCGCGTTATCAATTTGGAATAAAATTTAAAAACAAGTTTTAGAATCGAAAGTAAAATGAAATTCGCCGAAAGTTAAATTTAGAAAGGAAATAATTAATAAACAAGGCATGCATTTCATAACAGTTCATATCTCGTCAACTGCTCTCTAACTGAATGATGATTCTTTTTATAGACGCTCTATAGAAACTCCTGGAAATCTCTCTCGTAGAATATTATTTATTAATAGGTCTTTCTCGAATCTTCGAAAACGCGACAAATCGGCAATAATTTGTCAAATCTGGAAACCCTCTTCCGAACTTTAGCATCTGGCAACACTAGATGCACGTCATAGGAAAGTCTCTACGGGATATTTATCCGTCTGGTTCTCAAAAGAAAAGACTCTAGTGAGGAACGCTACACGGTCGCAACAATATTATTCTTCCCACTAGAGTGCTTATATAAGAGAGTGCTGACATACGAGGCAATGAATTCTGATGGGTCGAAAGTGTTCGTAGCTATGTTCTGGTTTTCCTCCCATTCCCATAATTTACATTGTGTGAAAAAAAAGTCCCTTAAAGTATCTTGGGGGTTCTCAGCGAAAATACAGATGTGAAATACTTTAAGTGATAAGTTTTCATTAAAAAACAGTATTTTATAAATGTACAAGATCCATTAAATTAAGGTTTCGTTCAGTTGGTCCCTCATTCGGCGTGCTTCGTGTTGAATGAATTCCTCCTTTGACAGATCAAAGATGATTAAACTTTTCAAAACTATTGTCACAGAAATTTTTGTGTTTGAAATAAAATGTCTTGTAAAATATATAAGGCTTGTTTACATTATTCTGTTTCATAAATGGCAGCGGTCGGCGCACGCGCATTACGCCCTTTGTCGTCACTCTCTTATATAGGCACTCTCATCCTTCAGGTACAAGTGGAGATTTCTTGCCATCAATTCAAATACGTTCGTGTGGCAAGAGGACCGTACCACCCTAAAGTGATCCCCATGTAAACGAGGAGTATGCCGCCCAGGCGGTGAAGTGGATAGCGTCTCCGACTGCTGTCTAGTGGGCTTGGGTTTGAATCCCGAGTAAGGCATGGTTGTTTACTTGAGGATGAAGTCAGTCTTCCGCCTTCTGGGTCCTCGCTTAAAGTGAAGCTGCACTCCCCCAGACCTTCGTCAGTGATGCTTGTTTGTATTAATAAACTTTGTGATCTCGTCTTGTGTCATTCTTTGTCCTTCTTCTGGCATCACTGGTCCTGTTTGAGGTTCGACCGAAACAGGAGGTTATGAGCAACAACAACGAGGAGTATAAACAGTTCTGGTTTATTTGTTTGTTGGTTGGTTAGTTGATTAAGGCCGGGTTTCCACTGACGCGTTCGTCAGTTGCTTTGGCTATCCGCCAGAGGAACAACGCAAAGCATCAATTCACACTAATCCGTCTTCTTTCTTTCTTTCTTTTCTTCTCAGTTAGAGAAGTAAACTGGAGTTTAATCATTAATTACATACTCCAAAGAACCCTTTTTTCCCCAAATGAGGGGATTTTACTTCCTGCACTTGGAATCAAGCTGCTCTGTAGAAAAACTAAACCATTTGAATTCGTAAATAAACCATTTTAAGCAAACCTTGCTTATAACGTACATTGCTTCATTGGGATTAGGATAATTGTAGAAATCCAAAAGACTGTTAAGAGAAATCATACTGTTCTTTTGCTGCGCTTCTAGATATTGAAAGCATTTTTTCCTTTCCCCTCCATACAGTTTGCAGCTCATCATAACATGCTCTATGTCATTGATTTTTTTACATCTTGAACATTCCTTACTTATGCTATTGTCCCATTTACTAAGGATATTCCCTGTCAGTATCGATTTAGTTCTAAGTCGGTTACAGAATACTTCTTGTATTCTGTTTAGGGTAATTTTTATTTTACCGTTCTTATTTTTGATATATGGATATCTCCCGTTGTATTTGGATTCTTCCCATTTTTTTTTGGAGCTATCCTTTATCCTTCGTTTGGTTAAGGTTTTGATGTCGTCATCTGTCACAATTCCGTATATCGGAGTATGTTTTTGAATAACTGCTCTCTTCGCGAGTTTATCCGCTACCTCATTCATAGATATACCCGCATGACCAGGTACCCATACGAATTGGGTTTTGATTTTGTCTTTTCTAATTTTATTTCTTAAACTGTTAATAATTATATCTTTTCTATTATTTTCATTTTTTATTGCTTCTAATGCAGATTTGCTGTCGGTTATAATTACATTTTCCCGATTTTTATCCGCTATGTACTCTACGGCATAATGGATTGCACAACTTTCTGCTGTGTATATAGAGCAGCAATTGGGGATTTTTAGACATCTCTGGCTATTTCCATCCGTATAGATTCCAAATCCCGTTCCGTTTTCCATTTTAGATCCATCCTTGCTTATCTTTTTCTTTTTTAAATTCCTCGAACATAAAGGGAACTTCTTTTGGATGTGCGTTTTGGAAATTCAGATCTTTTATTTTGATATCTATGGTGAATTTTTCCCACGGGGGGATGCCTACGTCTGTCAAATTCCTATTTGGAATTAGATTTTCCTTTCTTATAAGATCTTTGGTGTTTTCCAATTTTTTAGTAGCCCAAGTGTTCTTTTTCTTGTCTTTCAAGCTTTTAATATTCCTATTTATATATCCTTCTTTTCTTTTTATTATTTCCTTTTTTATCATATTTTTTTCAATTCTGTGGGTTTTACGAATGTCATTCATACTCAGGCATGTTGAATTCTGCTCTCATAACATCATTTATAGACCATTTTGGTAAACCCGTGGCAATTCTGATTGCGGTATTTTCTAACCTGTCATATTTCAGTCTGATGAATTTTGGTTCTTCATACCTGATCTCTGCAGCATAGTCGATTTGTGCGTTTATGACTTGCTTTATAATTTTCATTAATATCTCTGTGTTTAGACCCCAGTTTTTGCTTGTTAGCCATTTCAACGTTCCTATCGACTTTATTACTTTGGTCTCCGTAATCTTTTGATGTTCCTCCCAATTCCATTTCTTATTCAAGGTTAGGCCTAAAATAGATATGTTTTTTTCCCATTTTATTTCTATGTTATTCGTAGTAATTGGATGGTTTAATTCTTTTCTTTTCGAGGAGAGATTTATAATTTTCGTTTTCCCGGTGGACAATTCCATGTTGTTCTCTTTGGTCCAATTTGTCATTTCCCCTAGGTTATTCTGGATTTTCCTATAAGTTTCTTGCTCATCTTTATGGCTGATTATTACTGTAATATCATCCGCATATATAAACATTTCCTTTTCCTTCATATTTTCTTTCAGATCGTTCATGTATATGTTAAAAAGGAAGGGGGAGATAATGCATCCCTGTGGTACTCCAAGGTTGCTATCAGCCTGATTGGTGTAAATACCCTTCCATTTAATTTGGATTTTCCTATTAGATAAAAAGTTTTGTATCCACTTACATAAGTACGTAGGGCACTTGAGGTCAAGGAGCTTCTTAATAAGTATTCTTCTGTCCACATTGTCATAAGCACTTTTAATGTCATAAGCAATGGCTACAACAAATTTCTTTTCCCGTCTATGCTTTCTGATAGCAAAACATATATCATCGAGGCATTGTACAGCATCCATTCCTCTTCGAAAACCATAAATACTTTCATTAAACACTTTATTTTTGATATCCCACCATTCGAGTCGATTTAAAATTACTCTCTCTGCAATTTTAGCGATCATGCTGGTTACTGCGATAGGACGGTAATTTTCAATAAGGTGTTTGTTTTTACCGGGTTTATTGACCGGGTATACCGTTGTAACTTTCCAATCTATCGGTATTTCACCTTTTTGGATAGAATTTGAAATGATACTGTACACATTTGATTGTACATTTTCCGGAAGGTTACGAATTTCGTTTTTACAGATTTGATCCGGTCCTGGCGTTTTATCTTTTGTCAGGTTAAAAGCAAGATCAATTTCCTGGGTATTGACTATTGGGATCTCCTCCTTATATTTGGCTTCTGAGTTGAGTTCCTGATATTCTATGTTTCTATTATCACTATACTTTTTTAAGAATGCTTCTGCTTGTTCTTTTTCCTCAATTATTTTGGTTCCTTCCACATTTAACACATTGCTTTTTTCTTCTGTCCTGTTCTTCCATATTTTAAGATTATTAAATAGCTTATAATATTCTTTCGGAGACTTTATTTCTTCTAATTTCTTGTACCAATAATTTCTCTTTTCTTTTTTCATAGTTTTCCTGTACATTGCATTTTGTTTCTTATATTCTATCCAAGTTCTATCATTTATTTCTCTATTCGCTATTTTATTGGCTCTTTTCGCTATAGCTCTATGTTTTGCACATTTAGTATTCCACCAAGGGGCAGTTTGTCTATAATTTGTTATTTTCATTATGTTCGTGCTTTCCTCTCTCGCGTCTTTAATACTATTTTTCAACTTATTATTTGTTTCTTCAATAGTATTACTACTTACGTAGGTGCTGTCTTTTCCAATGATGTTTTTGTATTTTCTCCAATTTGTAAATTTTTTAGATCGGGTAGTGATCACTCCCATAGCTGTCCTCCAATATATCCCATTCACTTAGATGTAGAATATCAGAAGAAATTACCGTGACGTCAAGTCCCGATTTGATTTTGTTATTTCTTGTAAAAGTTGGAATATCTTTGTTCAAAAAATGGCAATTTTTATCCATTACCCATTCTAGTAATTTAGCTCCTGCTTGGTTTTGATTCTTATTACCCAATCCTATGATTTTGGCATTTAGATCACCGCATAATATAGTTGTTTCTTTCCACATGGAGTTTATCGTTTTTATTTCTTCTTTAGTTAGTTGTCCCGGTCTTTTGTAAACATTTATAAGATTTATTTTCCTTTTCCCAAAGTAGATTTTTTTTTTGTTGTAATTCCATATTAGGGAGGTCATTTTGAGTATTTATATCCTCGCAAGTAATAATTTTTTTTGGTAGCTATTAAAAGTCCGCCACCTTTCTCTATCCTATTTTTTTGGGAGATATCATAATTTGGAATAGAGCAATTTTTCTTGAGCCAGGTTTCTTGCAAGGCGAGGACCTCCGGATGGAAGTCATCAATTAGTTTGAGGAGACATAGATGATTCGCCATGAAACCCCTGATGTTCCATTGTAGGATCCTCATCTTTAAGCCACGGGAAAGAGCTAGAATTATCTAACGAAAAAGAATTGATAGCCAAGGGAATAGAGACCTTTATTTCAGGCTTAAACGATTGATTCTCAATAAGATTACTGTTTTGCCCCGAAGGGGGAGAATGTGATCGACGTTTGTGGCAACGTTTTTGATAAGTAGGTAACTTCCCCGTATTAGGAGGTCTCGCAGTTATAACTTTTTTTCCTGGAATAGGAAATTTCTTTTTTCCCTTACTAGACTGCGCAAGAAGTTCTTGGATAGTGCTTTCTAAAGAACTGATTTTCTTTTTATAATGTTCTTTTTCGGTGTTTTCCTGTTTTCCTTTTTCTTCTAGTTTAAACTCTAATTGCTTTATTCTTTCCTTTAATTGTTCATTTTCAACTTTCTGAATTTCTAACTTTTCCTCCACTCTTTTTACTATTTCTAATATTATGCTGGTGGTGTTGGATTCCTTATTTTCTATTTCTGTATTTCTCCTTTGGGGGGGGGGGGGGGTAGTTACATTAGCGTATGTTCTGTTTGGGTTTACTTCTTCTATTTGTAATTTATTTTGTATTTGAGTTTTTTGTTTTAACTTTTCTTTTTCTTGCTGGTATATCGGGCATGTTTTATTTAGGGCATCATGTTCTTCCCCGCATCTTCGGCATTTACTTATTTCTTCATGGCATTCGTCTCTTGTGTGTGTCCCTCCACAGTTACTGCAGTGTTGTTTTGCCCGGCAATTTGTCGCGAAATGTCCAATTTTGAAACACTTTTTACATACTTTAGGGTTTTCCCAGTATGTAGTAGGTCTGAATCTACTGAAAAGGATGTCTAATTGTTTCCTTACTTTTTGGCCATACTCTTTTATAAGTATCACAGGAAGTTTAATTTTTCCCTTCTCTTTTGTAAATCTTGTTACTTGGTACCAGGGGATATTTTTATAGTCAAGTTCCTCCGCAATTTCTTGGATTGAGAACTCTTTTGCCACTCCTTTTAGAACGTACTTGCTAACAAAACCCTGTTCCGCTATGCGAGTAGTACAGTTAAGTCCTGCAAAATTTTTGATTTCTGCAATTTTTATTGCGTCTTCTAATTTGTTTATTTTGATGTATAATTCTCCTACTCTAGAAATATTGGCCTCATATTTTTCTAAATTTAAGTTCTTTAGGCTATTTCTTATTTCAGTCGTTTTTATACTGTTTATATTTTTTCCAATTCCTCTTATTATTATAGTAATTGGTTAGTTCCATTGGCATAAGCTATTTCTATTTGTTGTCTACTGTCGAGAAGTTTAGTAATACTATCCTCAAGACTATCAAAGTTTCTGTCTATAGCCATAGACACCTCCCCCATTTGGGAAGGAAAAAGAAAAAAAGGCACCTGGTCCCACAAAATATAACAATCTTACCTTATTTAAGATAAACAGAGGAAACGAGAAAAAAAAAATCTTTAGATTAATCCACACCGCCAAAAAACAAAATGCAAACGTCATCGATAAAGTTCCGAGACACTTCCAACCACGCACCTCCAGCCTCTAAGGAATTCCCACTAATCCGTCAACGCATGGAGTTCCCTAGCGCAAGGGATTCTCCTCTTTTTCCACGCTGTATGAGGCGATGGGGGTGCAAATGGTGTGGGAAAGAAGAAATCTTTGTGCGGCTCAACTTGATTGGTTAGGATTTGTTTACTATTTGACAGCAGCTGTTCGATTGATTTTCATATTGTTCTATGATAACATATTCATATTGAAGTCTGCTTTGGTCTGGTCCATTAGCGCAGGCCCGAATTATCCTGTGAGTCGGCTCGGGCTCAGTATTTAAAAAGTCAGGCCGGGCGTATTTAAGTTTGAAAAAAATTTAAGCAAATTTTAATAGAGTACATGAGACTATTATGTTGAATTTAGCTATATGTAAATATAAATGTTTGAAAAACTTTTATTTTAGTTCTTTGTACAAACACATTTGAATAAAAATCTATTCGATCGTGACTTAAGGGTCTTCTGGCCGGGAACGTGTTCTAAATCATGACAGGCTTCATATTTCAGTTTCCCTTGTGAATATTTCATGTCTTCTCCAGGTTAAAAAAATTACTGGAGGTCTGGGCCTGCCGCTCGAGTGGTGTCCCCTTCCCCGGGCCGGAAGAAGGATGCAATCTCATATTTTCCAGAATATGGCCATATCCCAGTATATATGTAAATCTGTTTTTCCAAATTCTCTATTTAGGGATTTTTCAAATGAAATCCTATTTTGGTAAATTATTGAATTGAGCTTATGTGTATTTTTGACCACAATTCTCGTTTAATATATTAATGAGATTATTTATTTGTGAAAGTCTCTGTTTGCCAATATTGCAAAAATATTAATTATATTTCTTCTTAATTATTTAGTAATTTCGAAATGCACCAATTTACCAACAATTCAGAATTGATATATTAGCATCTATTATATCTTCAGAATTAATATCTGTCAGTATAAATTTAAATGAACAGCCTGAGTTTATATATATATAATTGTAAAAATAAAATCTTTTGAATTCCCATTCATTTTCTTATAAAAGAACTCAGATTTTTAATAGTATATTGGCTGTGAAAAATCACCTAGTTTATGAGATCTTTACCAGATATGTTACATTTTTTAAAAGTAAAAGTAAAAGATACTTACCTTAAATATAAATGTTATTTTGCTTTCCAAATTTTATAATTTTTGACTAAAAGGCTTCATGAACCTTGTGCACTACTTTGAGGTTTTAATGCATATGTTGGTAGATATACCATTTTGCAAATTTTGGGTGCTTCTTAATGACAATTTCGTGCCCATTCTGCTATGCATATTTATTTTACATAATATTTTGTGTCTTTTGTATATTCATCAGTGCTTGTTAAAGTGTTGTTTGGCTACCAAGGTATTACTATTTACAAAATACCTAGACTTTTTTGATATTTTAAGTTTTACTACTTAGACAGTGAAAAGTATTATCCAAACACAAAAAATTAAATCTACTTTTTCAAGCAGTAAATTAATTTCATATCTGATCCAACTTAAGCTAATCCTGTTTCCGGATGTGGAACAATCAAATATTAACATGATTTAGCTTTAACTGACTTTACAATTATATTCTGAAACTGTCAGTAAATAATGTTGAAATAGACAAATGTGATTAATAAGTCACTGACTCACAGTTAATGAGAATAGTGCTAAAAAATTATTAAATCAGATGTCAGCATTTTGTGTAAAGTATAAATATAATTCGACAAGACAAATGCTTATTTCTCTCACATAAACCAATGCTCTTCCTACCTAATATCTTCAATAAAACAATTCACATTACTAGAAATTCTTTTCGCTTCTTATTATTATTTGATCTTTGAAATATTAAATTGCTTCAACAGATTTAACTTGGTAAGCTGAAGTTTATGGAAGAAGAAATTGACATTTTAAAAAAATTGCAGTAACTTCCTTCTTGTAATATATATTTTTACCTAACATATTCGTCAAAGTAAAAAGAAGGAAATCTGAGTGATACAAATAGCCAATAAAGCACCAGTAAGTTTTCCGATATATTTTAGAAGTAAAATCAGCTTACCTTTATAAATAAAACTATTTTCCCATAATATTGTAACTTTTAACATTTCCACTTGCATTTATAATTTTTTTTCTTTTTTCTATTTCTTTAATCAGTTTAGAATGCTAGGCCAACAACTTTATAATACCAGCCAATGGCAAAAATTTTTGATAACCTCACTCAATTTCAAGTAGGATTTTACTGGGTATTTCACATTACTTCATGGAGAATACAAAATAGATAATAGGAATAATCCACATTGTCGTGTATTTTAAAATTATGTCGGTTTGTGAGCAATCAAAACAGGTTGTTTGTTGAAAACCCAGACCAGTCGAGTGCATATAGCAGCTGGTTGAGAAGCTGGTAACAAGCTGTTTGTTGCAATATCAATATATTTATATATTTTAATTAAATAAATAGTATTTATAATATAAATGAAATTCTCATCATTGATGATATAGCTTCATTAGGCCATCTTACAGGTTTTCTCAGTAGTTCCTCTTTGTGGCTACTTCGCCTGTTTTGCTTTTCCCATCGACATCAAACCATCAAAATAATATGCAAATTATATTCAACAATGAAAAAAATTTAATCCAATTGGACTTCCAGAATTAACATTTAGTTAAAAAAATAAAATGTGCTCATTTTGTTAGAATTTGAGTTGTGATAATTTTTACATTTGTTTAAAATTTCAACGCTGAGTTCAGTAATTGACATGCTCACAAAAACACATTTTGATTTTATTAACATGATTTTAATAACGCTTTTTCAACTTTCAAACCTGTGATGTTATATTTTTATATTAATATAATAAAACTAGCTTATAACCATTGAAAATCAATGATGCAAGATACTGTATGTGCTTGTATAATTTTTTTCAGATATTGTTTTTACTTCCACTCAAAGCAGAAAAATACTGAATAGTGAAAAAAGAAAACGAAGGAATAAATTATTAAAGGAGAGAAATAATTATTTTTTATTAATGTATTAACATTAATTGAATGGAAATGAAAAACAGATGTTTTTTATAATATATCTAATAGAATATTTCAGTATAAATCACATATTTAATAATTTTTTTTTTAGCAAATTAACTGAAATCCACATTTGAATCCAAACTAAAAACCAATATAACTAACTATGAATCCAGTTTTGAAAACATATCTAAATTAGAATTCCAAATTTGTTGATCAACTGCCCATTGCTGAAATATTTTTCCTCTATACAAAAAGTGTTGAACTTATTGGGTCTTACCACAGTCTGATAAATTTTTTATCATACAGATATTTCTTCATTTATGTGTAACCATATTAGTTTCCATATTTTAAATATCTACAAGCCCTTTTAGTTAGGTGACAGTTTGCTTACAACAATGGTAATATGAATAGCCGTTGCTATAATATAGTTAAAAAAGAGTACATAGTTAAAAAGGAGTCTAATATTCAGCTTCACTTCTACAGAGAACATTTTAATATGAACAGTGAAGCTGAATATTGGACTTGTCTTACTCAATGTCTTTCACCAGACAGAACACATATTGGGGCCAGCATACCCCTCCAAAAAACTTTGCATCATGATTACTCATGCACCCTTTTGGAGTAAGTATTAAATACTTACCAAATTTTAGCTTCCTATACATTATGGTATTTGAGATGTTTTGGGGCCGACAGAGAAACCCAACTCAAAAGGTAGCACATTCCCTCGAAAAAATTTCTAAGGTATTCACATCAACTTTTGGAGTAAGAACTGATTGCCTATCAAATTTCAGCTTCCTAGGCCTAACGGTTTTTGAGATATTTTTGTCCCAACATTGAATCCCACACACATATGGATAAATTCAAAACATACTAATTAACAATAAAATCAAATACATAAATTTAATTTGTTTACTTTTCAGAAGTATACAGCTAAAATTCTTAGATATAAGATATACAATATTTTATAACAGATTATGTTCAACAAATATGAATATTTCTTTAAAACAAAACTAATTCGTTGTTAATTTGGCTTCATTGGGATCGAAATCAAATAGCCAACACAGTGCTATGGTTTTGTGTGGTAATTTCGATTTTGAATATCCAACAAAAACATTTAATTTCAATAGATATATGTATGAAAATCGTAAAAATTTTCCCGTTTGCTTCCTTTTCACAAATTACCAGCTAAAATAGCCCTATACATTACCATGTATTGCACGGAAAGTAAAAATCTGATGTGGACAGCACATGACTTTCCCTGCAGTCTTAAATTCATATTTTCTTTATTTCTCTAGTAATTCATTAGATTGAGTTTAATTGCACCAAATAACACTAAATTTGCATTTTTAATTCAATTCTTGTTTCTATTTGGTAATTGGACATTTTTCCGATAGCGGCGTAACAAAAATGCAAGAAATTTCAAATATATTGAGAACGGGTAGTCCTAAAGTATAATGGAGTGTGTTGTATCCTTTTCCTCGTCAAAAATTGCGTATAAAACAAGAATTTAATTGATACATTTCAGCATACGTAGTCTTTTTTTTTTTTTTTTTAGATTTTAGCGATTTTTGCGGGCCATTTCGTAAAAAAAGGCAGGTTGTTATTTTCCGAATCGTACTAAAATCGAATCAGCACCAGAGTGTACCATAAGTAACTTATCTACCAAAAATTGTGAAATTTGGTCAATTAGTATTTTAGTTAGGGTATTTACATGAAATTTTTACGGGCCATTTCGTAAAAAAAGGCGGGTTCTTCTTTTCCGAATCGTACCAAATTCTAATCAGCACCAGAGTATCTAACAAGTAACTTATCTACCAAATTTTGCGAAATTTGGTAAATTAGTATTTTAGCTAGAGCGGAATAAATGAAATTATTACTGAACATTTCGCAAAAAAAAGGCAGGTTCTGTTTTTACGAATCGTACCAAAAACTAATCAGCACCAGGGTCATATCCAAGTGACTTACCTACCAAATTTTATGAAATTCGGTCCATTAGTTTTTGAGTTAGAGTGGATACATTCATTGCACAGACACACAGACAGTCAGATACACACACAGACGTCACGCTAAAAATAGTTTTTTCGTATTCTAGAGGTCTCGAAACGTGTAGATCCGTCGAAAACTCGAGTTGCGATTTTCGGCATGATTCCAATACTTTCCCTATACATTACCATGTATTGCAGGGAAAGTAAAAATATATAGTCCTGACGTTGGTCGGTGCAGTCATGAAGCGCCTGACACTGAAGGTGCCCTTTGACATCATCTGGGTGGGCGTTGGTCTGTCCATGAAAGAGCCCCAGATGGGCGGGGCGTCAGCTGGGTCCGGAAAAAGGACAGGTGGTGGCACGTACTGAAGACACCGGTTAGAAATTCTTTGCTGAAGATGCTATAGAAGCACGAGGTGCTGATGGAAGTATACAGATCTTCCCTGCTGCTGGCCCTGAATTAAAGTTAATTCTGGGGAGGGGGAGGGGGTCAACTCGGTTATCATTTTAATGATGCAAAAGATCTTTGTCATCGGATCAACATCCGCTGTGATTATTTTAAGAACTTTATTTAAGATTTCCTGGAGGTTACTCAGGTGGAAGTACTTTTCGACTTCCTTGAAAATTTTCAGGAAGTCGAGAAATGCATTCGAGGTCTGAGGGCAGGGGCGGTAAATAGGGGGCGCGGTCGCGCCCCCAAATTTTTCCTAGTCGTCTATAGGCTTCTCTCTTTTCTTATCGACTGTCCACTGGTCAGTTTTCTCACGCCATGGAGCTTCAAAAAAGCCGACCTTCACAGTGAAGCTTCTCTCTTCCGGCTGGAACGAATACTTTCCAACTTGAAAAGATTGGGGTGATGTTAACCTTTTCACTTGAAAGTTTCAAGTGTCCGATTAAATTTATGTGTAGTTAGTGCATGCTCATTCATTCCTTCTGCTAGAAATGCATTTCAGCAGCTCAATGCATTAAATTTTTTCACAGAAACATCCTATAAAAGACATGCTATTTTAGAAAAGATTCGCTCACAAATACTTTTTTTGGAGTATCTTCAACTCTACAATCACTAAGTGATACGAGGTGGTCTTCCAAAATTAAAACCATAAAAGCATTACTTGATAATTTTGAAGTGGTGATTCTAACATTGGAAAAATTATCTGAAAACGATTTTCTCAATGTCGAAAGAGCCGAAGCACTTTTGACATGCATGACATCGTTCGAATTTTTGTTCACTTTGTTTGTATTGCCCAGTGTTTTGATCAATGCAATACTCTCTCAAAGCATCTTCAGTCATCTGATCTTAATTTTCAGACTGTGCAAGCTTTGGCTAAAGCTACTATTGAAACTGTTAGTTCTTTTCGCACTGATGCATATTTCAATCAAGTGTGGAGTTTTGTAACAGAACTTTGCGAAAAAAATTCTTATTCTGTATCAAAACTGAAAAGGCGTAAAAAAATTCCAAGCGAATTCGGAGGCGGTGAAGAAAATCCCCATGATGATGTTAAATCATATCACAAAATCAATATTCAATATGAAATTATAGATTAAGTATCTACTGAAATTAAGACAAGATTTAATAAGAACAATATATCTTTTTTATTTGCCCTTAGTTCAGTATTATCAGGATCAGATGTCGAAAAATAAATGTTTCAAACATATGGAAAGTTAAGTATATAACTTACAGAAGGAAGAATTGTTATGTGAATTGCAACTGTTTTATTTAATGGTGAAAAATGAAAACATAGATCATCCCAATTTTAAAAGTCGCCTGGATTATTTTAAAGAGCGGAATTTAAAAAATGTGTTTCCTGTTATAACACTATTAGTTAAATTGTTTTTGAGTGTGCCAATCAGCTCAGAAAGTTGTGAAAGGTCTTTTTCGTATCTCAGGAGGCTGAAAACTTATTTTCGCAGTACAATGGGACAAGAAAAACCTTCATCTTTAGCTGATTTAGCTATAGAACAAGATACACCACTGGATTATGCTGATATTGTAACAAAATGTTCTTTTCTTCCAGACTCTAAGAACCGGCGTTTAAAACTTCAATAAAAGGTAAATAAATATAAATATTTGTATTTAGAAACAGTATGTTAACAACAATTATGTTAACCCCCCCCCCCCTGTTCACAAACATTTTATTTATTCCATATTGTGGATTTTCATGCATACAAATCTCGCACCCCCAAATGAAATGCCGCCCCTGTTTGAGGCTAAATCTGTGTGAGGTCGTGCCTAGGTAGAGTGCTTTCCGGTTTTTCCTGAAACCCTCTCGGAACTCGGCTGCATTTCCTGAACAGGGGGGATGCTTTTAGAAGCAAGGGGGGGGGGAGTTTTCCTTACCAAGATCAGGGGGGAGGGTCAAAATATATTGTGTGTGTGTGTGTACTAATTCCCCTGTGGTGAAGGGGCGCCTACGCACCACGTCCACAAGACCCCCCCCCCCCAGGCAAAAATATATAGTTGTTTGTATAATTGCTATATACCACGTTATCTCAGAAGTAAAATTACCGGCAATTGGAACTTTTTCTTGTAAACATTCATTTACAAGGAAAAGTATATTTAAAGCACAGATGAAATCCTGCTAGTTACGACTTCTCAATGACAGCACTCAGGAAGACGTCCTGTAATTACGTTACCAGATGCTCAATTTTATACGCAAGTAAGAACTATTATACAGTATATCAATTTGAAACTGTAAAATTTTCTTTACTATAATATAAATGCAGTTGAAACATTTTTTCATTTTAAAAGTTTACTCATTTTTAAAACACAAAAATTGGATAAATCCAATACAAAATAGGGATATGAAATTTGCAAGAAACAAACATAATATGTGTATAAAATATGTTAAACATATTTATCATTATATTTGAAGTAATTTAAAACCAACTCTATCATTGTTGGAGGTTTCAATTCATAAGAAATAAAATAAATCCCTAAACGCTGCAATTTGATACTTCAGAGGGGGGTGGAGGGAAAAGCAAGCCTTGGATTTTAGGGGACTTTGGGGAAAATATAAATCAATGCTTTAAGGCGACGCTTCAGTTAGCTTTCATGCCCATGTTAACCTATGGGGGAAGTTCTTCGCTAATTACACATTAGCAAATGAATAATTTAAAATTCTGTTTTTTGCACATGATTGTAGACAGTTTAATGCATTGAACTCTGTCATCAATTTTTTAAATTTTATTTTAAATATATCTTGAAACGAAGTTAATTTGTCAAAATTTCTTAGATAAAACATCACCTTCTTAATTGCACTATAAAAAATTAACTATCAAACGTTTCACATTTTGAAAAACAGCGTTCAATAGATTATACTTCTGGCTTCTTTTTAAGATTTTTTTTAGATTTTTGAATTAATTTGGGATTAATATATTGGAATAGTAAATCGTGTTTCAACTGCTGAAACTTCCAATTTTCAACGTTAGCCACACCTCCTATCCTCCCAGGGGAAAAATGGGGGTGAAAATTCTTGGTGTGGAGATTTGAGGGGTGGGTGAATGATTGACTGGTATTGGCGAAATGAACGAAGGGGTACATTTGTTGGTGTTTAGCAGGTGTCTTTTGACTTTGGTCCAGTATAGAAAGAGAAGTCCTTTGCGTTACATTTTGTTTATCAGTACAGATAATTCGGCTCGCGCTGGTTTACTGTTTTTCTTCTTGCATATATTTGTTCCATACTTATTTAATGTAAATATTATATTAATTGCAGTCTTTTAGGTCACCGGGGGGCCCGTGAAGGTAATTTTGCATAGCGAGAACAGAAATTCTCTAACTTCTTTTTAGGGGCATTAAATTAAATATTTTAACAAAATATTTTGATTAACAATGTCATTTAGTATACTATAGTAATTTGCGCATGATTGCAAATTTTAAGTTTCTTTATATTATACTAGCAGCGAATACCGCTCGGGATTTACCATGCAAAACTGTGAAAAAAATTACACCTAAACATATAGGGCCGTGAATCTTATACATTGTTTTGTCACTGTGAAAGATGTAAATTCATTGCATTATGTAAGAAAAAAATCTGATGTGGGCAACACATGACTTTCCTTATATAATGTAATGAATTTAATACTTTTACAGTAAAAGAAAAAGGTTTTTCATATAGTAGATACTAATATTCTTTCCAAGATATTAAATTTTCGACAATTGGTCGTCATTTTCATTGATTTAGCGTCATTTTTATCCATTTGGCGAGATTTTCGTTAATTTGGCAACATTTCAAAAAGTCGCCAAGTTGGCGACATTCCGCCAAAATTGTCGCCAAAATATCGCCAAGCGTTATGCACTAAGAAATAAGTTATTTTTACAGCAGATAAATGACTATTGGCGTTCAAATATAAAAGTAATACTCAAAGTATCTTTTTTCTTGAATGGAACGAGCTAGATCCACGAGAATGATGTCACCCAATTTATCGCATAGTATTACATATGAAAAGTGAACTTTTTTCTTAATTGGAAATATTTTTTTTTATTTTATATGACTTTTTGATATTTTTTTTTGAAAAATGTGCAATATCTCAAGAACGGTTCATGTCAGCTTTCTGAAATTTATGTTCAAATCAATCGTTTTCTAATGAAAAATTACATAAGAAATGTCTATTTGCGTAACTTTATTAGTGGTTTTGATTTTTTGACGATTTTTTCAAATTTTTACTCGAAAATTTAGGGGGGTTCTGAGCATTCGATTGCGTATAAAAACAATAGGTTTCCAGTGTTTACGGATTGTGATTTTTGTACCAAATTTCGTTCAAATCGGTCCATTTGTTCGTCAGTTATCGTCTCCACAGACTCACTGACACACACACACACGCGCGCGCACACACACACATACACACACACAGACATCACTTCAAAAATGTTTGATTCGTGATCAGGGATGCTTGAAACGTGCTCTCCCGTCGAAAACTCGAATTCGAATTTTCGACCCCGTCACAATACTTTCCTTATACATTATGTATATAAGGAAAGTAAAAAAATCATTGCATTATATAAGTCATAGCAGCATAAGAAAGAATCTTCCTCATAAAATGCTGATAATTAAATAACCATTTTTAACACTTTACTACATAGTTGGAAAGTGGTTATGACCTTGTTCATTCTGTCTGTTTGTCCGTTAGCACGATAACTGCCGTAAAAAGCCATAGAGAGCCAGGCGAATTATATTTCGATGACGTCATTTGAATCAAGTTCGTTTTTTTCGATGAAGTTTTTAAGTTTTCAAATATAATTAATTATTACAGTATATTACCGTTGAATGTATCGCATTTTAGAGATACTCCGTACGAAGAACAGGCATGCTGCTAGTTAGGCAATAAAATTTTACTCTGCACGGTGAACGCAGATGGGTCAATTAGAACCCGATACAGAAAAATTATAATTTTGGATAAGAAATTGAAGACTTCTTTATTCTACTACATTCCGAAGTCTAAATTAAACATTGCTCTTCACAACATTCAAATTTGTAAAGCTATAGTAAGAGAACAAAAATTATGCTCTGGCCTGGATACAGCAGTATAAATATACACCGATGCACCAATTGTCATGTTTCGTAACATCATGTGATTTATAAATTGAATAGGGAAGAAATACATTCCAAATTTAATTTTTGAGGAAATGATCATTAGATTATTATCATTGGTCAAGTACCAGTTTAAATTTGTTTTATTTTTAAATTTGTCGCAAAAAAGTTTAATCTCTTTTGTACTGTGATTGTTTGTCTGGTGGTGGAAATATGAAATCCAATAAATAAATGAAAATAAGAAATCCAAGATACTGTTTACTTTAAAATTTATCACTGATATTTTATGCAATTTCTTCTATGATTTTAATTTCAGTTCTTAGATTTCGAATGTTTCTAAATTATCAAAATTAAATAAATTTTATTCTTAAACACAGTTCCGACGATTTCTTTCCTATAACAAATGTTGAATAAAAATTTATCTGAGCAAACTGTCATAATTTGAAATCAACATATAGATAATGCGAATTATTGTCCTTGAATGTATTTATTCCAAACATCTTACACTTTTACTAAAATTATTAAATTTTAAAAATATTCATAATTATGTCATAATTAAAGAAAATATTATCTATCTATATTTACATAGAAAGTTTAATCGCATTGAAAAGTTTTTAACAACACTAACAATTGTGGCATATGACACGTTTGTTTTGCTACTGCTGCAACGAATCTTTGATGCTGATGAGTAGTTCTAACTAAATAGTCATTGCACTGTTCACTGATAAATGAAGAAATCATTTTTAAAAACATAATCCCAGTCTTTTTTATTCCTTCTCATCTTCAACCAAAATGATAAATAAAAATTCATTTTATATTAATGCTCATTCTTGACTTTAATTATTTTTAATTTGAAATTAATTTTAAAATTTGGGTTCCTTTACATTTAATACTATATGTGATGAGCTTGTATTTAATTCCTTAAATGGCAAATTTTAATTCGCATACAAGCCAACAGGTTTCAATGTATTGAAAATATTCAGGCCGGTCCGCGTTGGAGTTGGTTTTGAGTGTTTACGGTACGGCTCAGGTGAATTCCAATGAAAAAATTTCGGGCTTTGGACGAGTCAAATCTTGACATTTTTGAACCGGGAAAATTTTTTAAATTAGACCTGTGCAGACCTCTAGTCTCTAAATAACTGACTTTTGATCTTCGACTTTTCCTTTTCTTCTGCCGGCTCCAAGAACTGGGATTTTTCCAAATTTAGATAATTCCCCCCATTATTGCAGTGACGCAGTAGCCGGAACACATTTTTTTTTTAATTCTTAAATTCTAAAAACTCCTTACTTATTCCCATTATTTATTTATTTATTGAAGATAAAAACGGGTTGCTTTTCTAGTTCAAGGACTCCAGAATGACAAACTGAATGATTGAGTAAATATCTTTTATCACATATGTGTTTAGGAAACATTTTGAAACTTTTTAATTTCGAAGGGGGGTTAAATACGCCTATGCGCATGTGCTTAACATGTGTGTTAAATGTTTAATTGGCTGAATAACTGAGAAATGCCCAGTCTAAAATGAGACATATACTTGAAATTTGGTGCACGAATGAACAGTCTGAAAAAGACAACTGAAAAAATTGAATTATTTAAAAAATCGTGTTTTGTAGGTTTGCTCATTAGGAGGCCGTTGAATTTCAATGAATATTCAGCTAGTGTTTAACTATTTGGTAAACCAATTAGATTTTCCCATTAAAATTCCTGCTGCGTTAGGTTCTGTCCCGCATTTGAATTTATGAGTGTACAAAGATTTAGTCTTCTAGGTCACAGGAAGCTTCTGAAGGGTTTGGAACGACAAATACACGCAGAATAATAATTATACAGGTATTTATTGAATTACAGTATCTGTATAAATGAAATCATTTTTCCTTTCTTGTTTGTAAATAATTTTTATTGTTTGTATAAATATTCGGTGAACCAGTAGTTTTTCTCCCTCAAAATTCCGACTGTGTTAAGTTCTGTACCGAAGTTGAATTTTTGAGTATACAAAGATTTAGTCTTCTAGGTCACTGGGGCTTTTGAAGGGTTTATAAAAACAAAACACATGCAGGACAATTATTATATAGGTCTCTATTGAGTTACTATGTCAACAAATGAAATCATTTTTCTGTAAAAACGCCGTGAAAGTGCAGTACCGCTACTAGAGACTAGCTATTTGAATAGAATTGCAGTTCCGCAGCGCCCGTGTAGTGGCAACCGCCATTTCTATTCATTACTAGGCAGAACCCGAGATTTCCAAACAAATCGTTTTCAACACATGGAATTCTCATGCTAAATACTATAATTTCCAAATATATTCTGCAAGGCTAAAAAATGCGGTATGTAGAATATCACATATTTTTAGTGCTGTATCGTCCATTTCAAACTTCAAATTTCATACAATGCACTCTAATGTATACGATTTAAAAAGGAAATAATGATATATTCAAAATGACTAAATAAATATTAGTTTTATACCATCGCTCTGGACTCATAGGCATAGAAATATCATTAATTTTATTTTTAATTCCAGTTTTTTAATACACACATTTTAGTGTTGTACCTAGATTAGTCTCCAAAACACACATTGAAGTTACACACACACACACACACACATATATATATATATATATATATATATATATATATATATATATATATATATATATATATATATATATATATATATATATTTATATATATTATAATTATATAATAATCGGTTAGGAGAACTCTTTGGTTATTCCTTGACAAGAAATAGAATGGATAGGAAACTTTCCTTTCAGTAAGTGGGAAAAGCCTCCAGTTACGTTTTTTTCATTCTTTCATTCATTTACTTCGTCCCCCAAACCACACACACTTCTAAGATTCCCCCCTTTATCCTCTTGGACAGGCGAGCAAGTCATAAACTATAGAGGTCCAAGGGCCTTTCGTCACCTTTACTTACTCTCATTGGCCTATCAGATGCCAATCATTTGAAAAAAGGAACTGCCCATCTCTTGAGCCACCGGGTGCAATTTTCAAGGGAACGGTGATTTTTTTTAACTGAAGCGTCCCCTTAAGCATGATTGATCTTTCTTGTTATATTATTGAAGTTGTCTGGGAAAGGTTTCATTGGATTTCGCTGTATGACATAAGAAAGTTCTTTTTTTTATCTTTTAGTAATTAAGGTCAGCTATGGATGTATGTTCTACTTTAATACCATTTTTAATTGCCTAATGAAACCGACAGCCTTAAATCTCCACGTCATGTTGATCTTCAAAGTATTGTCATATAGTTTAACTAAAGAATATGAAATGCAATGTCAAAATTTATTTCTAGTTTACCTATGTCTTCTGTATTCAAATCCGAAAATATTGGAGCCCCCCCCCCCCCCCCCACTGAAAGAGAGATAAACGCTAGCCAGACAATACTTGTGTTCCACAAGCAGTTATCGTGTTCTATTAGCCTTGGTCACTTTAATTTACCAGATATTCTGTTGTACTAAAACTGTTCCTGTATTCCACGGTTTAATCTTCTGTGCAGTGTATTGAATGCAGTTCGAAGACCACTCTTCCTGTATTTAAATTTTATAGAATCAAGTTGTTTCTATATTATTTGGTATAACAAACTTCGAAACTTGATTGTTACAATGTCATTTGCTCAAATGTTGACTTTATTAGATTCCCCCCCCCCCCCTTTTTTTTTCCTCTTGGAAAATTAAAAGTAAAAAATTATCTAGGTTTGAATCTGAATAGTGTTTGTAAAATGTTTAGCATTTGACTTATTTAGTCTGGCCCATATTCCGCCAATCCCGATAGATAGTCCGATAGGCTGGAGGTATGTTTGATAGTCAATTACATTCGTGCTAAATTTGGTTATGCCGATATGAAGTAAATTGTTTTGTGCTCGGTATTCCTTCTATTCAAGCTCATTCATAAATTTCATGTTAATCCTCTTGATTTAGCTCTTTTGATATACCATGGCATTGCCCCGATTTTCCTTTGTGTATTTCTTGCGTAACTCCCTACGGAATGGTTTTTATACAGAACCTCAATGTCTGTTTCTTTTGAAAAGATGAAATAGATATACCATAGAAGTAACTAATCTAATTGCAATCATTATTTTTACTTTTCTTATATACATAATGTGTAAGGCAAGTATTATGACGGGATCGAAAATTCGAATTCGAGTTTTCGAAGGGAGAGCACGTTTCAAGCATCCCTGATCACGAATCAAACATTTTTGAAGTGATGTCTGTGTATGTGTGTCAGTAAGTCTCTGGAGACTGACGAACGAATGGAGCGATTCGAAAGAAATTTGGTACAAAAATCACAATCCGTAAACACTGGAAGCCTATTGTTTTTATACGCAATCGAATGTTCACACCCCCCCCCCCCTAAATTTTAGTGTGAAATTTTAAAACAATCGTCAAAAAATCAAAGCTGCTAATAAAGTTACGCAAATAAATATATTTTATGTAATTTTTCATTACAAAACGATTGACATAAATTTGAGAACTCTAACATGAACCGTTCTCGAAATATTGCACATTTTTCAAAAAAATTATCAAAAGTCATATAAAATAAAAAAAAATCCTATTGAGAAACATGTTCACTTTTCATATGTAATACCATGCGATAAATTTGGTGACATCAGTCTCGTGGATCTAGCTCGTTCCATTAATGAAAAAAGATACATTTAGTAATATTTTTGTATTTGAAGGCCAATAGTCATTTATCTGCTGTAAGAATAACTTATTTCTTCGTCCATAACGCTTGGTCAGATTTTGGCGACGAATTTGGTGGAATGTTGCCAACTTGGCGACTTTTTTAAATGATACTAAATTAACGAAAAACGCGCCAAATAGTTAACAAGAAAGATCAATCATGCATAAGCATTGATTATGAAACACTTTCCAACTGAAATGTAATTTCATTTAAAAATTTTTAAAATGTGATTCATTCAGTGGTAATATCTTTTACATTATCACAGTACTACAGTAATTTATTATACTTAAATATTTAAAACTGTATCGAAATATAAATCATCTGATTCTTTATGCAAAATCAATGAATATTTCATTCATATAACTTGTATTCCAGACTCCAGAGCTAAATAATTTTGTGTGAAAAAAATTCAGCAATTCTTATGTAATTCATCTTACAATCGCTTGAGATATTTGCATTCTGCATATGTTAAAATTAGGCTTCCTTGAAGAAATAATAAAAGTTTAGGGATCATTTAAAATCACAACTATTGTAATTGCATAGGCACGGAATTTAGATACACAGATAATATATATGTGTATGTGTATGTACTCAAAGTATTGGAATCGTGCCGAAGATCGGAACTCGAATTTTCAAAGGATCTACACGTTTTGGGACTTCTAGAACACGAAAAAACAACTTTTAGGAAGACGTCTGTGTGTGTAAGGGTGTATCTGTGTATGTTTCTGTGTGTCTGTGTGGATATTACATCCACTCTAATTGAAAAACTAATGGACCGAATTTCATACAATTTGGTAGGTATGTTTTTTGTGGGAAATCCTGATGTTCATTAGATTATAGTACGATTCGTAATAAAAGAATCTGCCTTCTTTGCGAAATGGCCGCAGAAATTGCCTTTATCCACTCTAGCTGAAAACTAATGAACCAAATTTAACAAAATTTGGAGTATAATATTTCAATAACCTACAAGTGATTTATATACCAAATTTAACAAAATTTTGTATATAAATCATTTGTAGGTTATTCTACTACGATTCGGGAAAAAGGAACGGGCTATTTTTGCGAAATGGCCAGCAAAAATCGTTATATATAAAAATAAAAGACTACGTGTGCTCAATTATATCAATTAAATTCCTATTTTATATGTGATTTTTCACAACAAAAAGAATAAGACTAACCCCATTACTCTAGGACTAGCCGTTCTTGAGATATTCTAGTTTTTTTCGCGTTTTCGCTACGCCACCTTTGACAATAAGTCCAGCTATCAAATGAGAACCAAATTTAAGTTTAACGTGCAAATTCAATGTCATTTAAAATACTTATGTTGTGCAGATAAACTCAAATTATCATTGAATAAATAAAGAGAACGAATATGAGTCTGCAGAGAAAGACATGTGCTGTCCACATCAGAATTTTTAACAATATTACACCAATGATTTATAGAAGTGAACGGGGATTATTTTCAGGCCATTTCGAAAAAAATGTATGATCTATATTTAAAGATCCATCAAATTTTTGTCGAATGAAATGTTCAACAAATTTAAGCTGTGTACCAAATTTTAACTCTCTAGGACTTAGGAAAGTGCATTTAAAATGCCATCAATTAAATTTATCATGAAGAGTTATATAAAATTTAAAAGAAATGAAAAATTGTTATCTACCAAATTTATTTTAAAATATGAAGCCACTCCCATATGCAAAACGTTTAAACAACTGGAGAGATATTTATTATATAATATCTCTCTTTTTTCTTTCTGGAAGATATCCCAAAGTCAGAATTTAATTGAATTTGTTTTTTCCCTGTATTAAATAATTTTTTTTATTAAAAAACTACTTAACATATTTTACTGAATTTTTTTTTATATATTCTATGGGATAATGTGAATATTTCCTAAAAATTTTGAAGCAATTCGTGAATTTTAAATTTACTTAAAAAATGTTTGAAAAATTAGGTCACTTAGGGTTCAATGTATTTCATTTTTTCAACCCGGGTTCAATAAAAAACTAACTGGGTGATATTATTTATTTATATTCCCATAGGTCCTACAGACCATCTGAACAACATACTAAAATTTCATTTTGATAAACTCATTTTTACGGCAGTTATCGTGCTAACGGACAGACAGACAGACAGACAGACAGACAGACAGACAGACAGAATGAACAAAGTCATAAACACTTTTCAACTTTGTTGTAAAGTGTTAAACAGAATGAACAAAGTCATAAACACTTTTCAACTTTGTTGTAAAGTGTTAAAAATGACTCTAAATCAATGACGACTCATTGATGATGACGACACGGAAAATGACGACTCATTGACGAAAATTCAATATCGTGGAAAGAATATAAATAACTACTATAAAAATAATCTATTTTTTTTTACTATAAAAGTAGTAAATTCATTGCAGTATATAAAGAAAGTCATGTGCTGCCCACATCAGATTTTTTAATCAGATTTTTTAAATGTAATTTCTAATCTTTCATGCATATTTAAAATCTGTAGTTCTAATCGACCGCATAATTTTACGCTGAAATTTATATTAAAGAAATATTAGTTTTGGTCGTTTCTAATAAATATAATTATATTTGTCAAATAAAATTATATAAGGACTCCAATTAGACTAAGAGGGTTGGCAATTTGACGTTAATCTGGATTTAAGTCTAACTAAAACAAGAAAGATCAATCATGCATAAAGCATTGATTATGAAACACTTTCCAACTTCAATGCAATTTTATTTAAACATCTTTAAAATGCGATACATTCCTCGGTAATATTTTTTAAATTGTCACAGTACTATATTAATTTATTATATTTGAAAACTTAAAACTTCATAGACAAAAACGAACTTCATTCAAATGACGGCATTGAAATATAAATTGCCTCGTTTAAACATCTCTAAAATGCGATGCATTCCTCGGAAATATTTTTAAAATTATCCTGATACTGCAATAATTTATTATATTTGAAAACTTCATCGAAAACAAATGAACTTTATTCAAATGACGTCATCGAAATATAACACGCCTGGCTCTCTCTATAAAAGCAATATTTCATTCATAAAAATTTTCTATTCCTTTCATTCATCACAGTACTATAATAATTTATTTTATTTAAAAACTTGAAAAACCATGGATGTACAAGTAATTTAACTCTATGCTTAAAACTTCATTGAAAAATCGTTTGCTTCTCTGCGTAAATTCAATGAATATTTCATTCATATCAGCTGTATTGCAGACTCCATGAGTTAAATAATTTTGCGTTAAAAAATACAGCAATTCTTATACAACGCATTCTACATCTTTTGGTATTTACATTTTCCATAAGTGAAAAGTGGGCTTCGTTGTAGAAATAATCACAGTTGGATGATCATTTAAACTCAACTATATTGTAATTGCGCTGTTTCAATATGTAGATGCACAGAATTTAAACAAAAATAAAGCGGTTTTAGGACGGATGCAGCACTACATTTGAATTAAAAAGAACTTTAAAAATCATGATTTTGACACCAGATGGATGCTATATTTTATTTTGAAATGGGTCATGTAATGGTCACGTGATCTCTCCATATAAAGGGTGCAATTATTATTTTAATTTTTATTTAAAAAACTACTAAATATATTTTGCTGAAATTTTTTTTATATATTTTATGGGATAATTTGAATATTTCATAAAACTTTGTGAATTTTAAATCTACTTAAAAAATGTTTAAAACATTAGGTTCCATAGGGTTCAATGTATTTCATTTTTCAACCCGGGTTGAATCCAAAACTAATTGGGTGATATTATCCATTTATATTCCCATGGGTTCCACAGACCGTCTGAACAACATACTAAAATTTCATTTTGATAAAGTCATTTTTACGGCAGTTATCGTGCTAACAGACAGACAGACAGAATGAACAAAGTCATAAACACTTTTCAACTTTGTTGTAAAGTGTTAAAAAAAGAATCGGGCAAAACTCGTTTGATTCAAGTTAGAGCTAACTCTACATGTTATATTATAATTGACCACATTATTATTGATAAAAATATTATTTCGCTACATATGGATGGTATTTTCAAAAATATTTTTTCTGAAATTGTAACAACTGTTTTGAATCAATATGCAAACGGATATTCTGATTTCAATCAAGAAAATAAAACTAAGCCTTACTGAAATATTTATTCTAAACGATTTCAAAGTTTAAAAAAAAAAAAATTAATAGAAGCGGAACTTGCAGCTTGAGATAGCGTTATTTCTAGTTCTTAATAAAATAGTCGCTGGATTGTTTATCTGAAAATCCTCATACTGGAACTAAAGCGAGACCAGACGCTCTTTTCGATTTCACATGCTAGTAAAACTGAAATCATCTGTTTGAAATTTTGAGCTAATTTCCTAATGAGCTTTCTTTTAGGTTATAATTCTAACAAATGCAAACTGTTTTGGTCATTTAAGGGGACGGTGGACGTTGAAAATTTTTTTATTTATTTATTGACTTAGAAACGTGAAAATTTGTATAAATATTCCTCTTAACATTACTATATACAATACCATTAAATTTTTCTTCAATTTTGTTATAATTTTCTATTTTTTTTTTTAATTTAATTTTTTTTAACGAAAATTTGAAAATGCTCCTTGCGTGGCATTTTTTTACAATTTTGATTCATTTTACATTATGATCACTCAAAAACACATTATGAACAAATTTGGGTATTCATTTTTAAATCCCTTAGAAAGTTAATTTTTTAAACATATTTTTCTGCATTAAAACTTAATTTTCATCATTTAATTAGGTTCTTATTCACTTTTAATTACCTTAATAAAGTCCAATTATGAAATGCATACCCAGTTTCATTAAAAAGTATGAAAGGTGTCTTCTTGCCAAATTTCATGCATTTCAGACAAATATTAAGATGCATGGAGCATTTAAAAAATGTAAAACCTTTGAAAATTCCGTTTCGAAAAAAATGCATTCAACCTTTTGCTTACGGGTGGGACAGCGTCTATCCCAAACGAAGAACCTCCCCAAAACACAGGTATTTGACATACCCTATCCCAAACAGTTCGATCCCCTTTTGCAGGCATTGGCGTCCATTGGAAAAATCGCCGGCAGAAACGTTGCGTGCAACGTTTCTTAGCGTTGCGTTCAACGCTTGCGTTCAACATTTGCGTTCAAACGTTGCGTTCAACGTTTCAAGCTAGGGATAGGGGATATAATCATCATATTTGTAGACACGTCCTTGCTTCACAAATTAGTTTTTCTTGTGAAACGAATTTGGTAAACTTTTGGATTTTGTGCCGATTATTAATTTTGTTGATTAAAATTAATATTGTCAAAAATGCATTTTACATTAAATTAATTATTTATTAGTATATTAATTATACATGTAATCTGTTCTAAAACTTACTGCTGTGTACATTGCGTTGGTGGCCGCAAAACCCACCTATTTCTGTGCTTAACGGGATACTAAGTTAACAAACTAAGAATTAAGGTTAATAGTAAAGGAACAAACATTTATTTATCACATACTCAATTTACACTCTTTAGTTTACAAATTAAATAAATATCACAATAGTGGAATACATCTCAATGGTAGTTCGGGGGGGTTTAATGCCAGATGAATTGATATTTGGTTGGAGCACGTGGTGGGATGCATTAATTAGCTTTTCCTTAAAAACACAAATTTAGACAAAGAGGTTATCCTCATATAGTTTAATTGTACGGTACCTGATCTTCTTTCATATAACTTGGGTAACACCGATGCTTTGTCACACTTTACACTTGCAATACCAGATGAACATGAGCTCTCCTTCGAATTCCTATATCAGAGACGCACACACAACTCTTAACTCTGCTACCGTCGCTTCTTCTTGACTAGTCTAACTCCAACAGCCTGCCTTGACCAATTCTGACTCCCACTTCGAGCAACTCTCACTTATATCCCTTTTTCGGTCGGCGGTCCACGTGCTGAAATGTAGAGCTGAGGGCTAATCCGTACACATGGCGTCGCCGTCTCGGTTGCCGCCAAACGGCTTAGCGTGGTATGTAAACATGGGCGTGGTATGTAAGATATGGGGCCACCTGTATACTATCGCCCATCTGCTTAGCGTGGGGATAATCCGCCAGCATTCCTGGTTCCATTATTTTTTAATCCTTCCAAATATTTATTACTTTACATTTCTGGCATTACAGATTTAATGAGCAAATTTGCTCGTCCCTATTGTTCGTTGTAAACAAATCCTACAGTGTTACTTTTGAGTCATTATTGAAGCAGAAGAACAAAATAGCAGCTGGATTCCTAAAAGTAGTTTTGACAAAGCTCGATGTTCAATTCCTATTAAATAGATCAGAAAGTTGTTTGTTGCAACAATTCAAAATAAAGTTTCAAATTAAGTTTTATATAAACCTACGGGGTATGTGTCATTTGAAAATCTAATGTAATACCTCAAAATTAGACGTTTTAATTTGTCATAAAAGAAAATTGTGTACAGTTTTATAATGGCTGGAAAAAATTCTATATCTGAGAGATTGAGGAAATAATGAATAGAATTTTTACTGTCGACCATTGCTTTAAAAGAGACTTCTCGGATGTTAAAAAAATTAGAACTATTTTAACAGGTTAAAATATTGAAAATATTAACATACGACAGATTATTAAAGTAATCTACCATTAATTTGTATCTACAAAAAATTGAACTCTTTAAAAACTCTAAAAATGATCGTTCATTGTTTGAGTAATGACAATTCTGATATTTTACTGGTGCACAGACATCCCCACTTTGATTTTGTTTGTACACAACAACAGGCTTATTTATTAGTCATACTTTTAAAAAATCTGATGTGGGCAACACATGACTTTCCTTATATAATGCAATGGATTTATTACTTTCACAATAAAAACATAGGTTTTTTTTTATAGTAGATATTTATATCATTTCCAAGATATTGAATTTTTGTTCAATTAATCGTCATTTTTATTAATTTAGTGTCATTTTTATCCATTTGGAGAGATTTTTTTTAATTTGGCAACATTTAAAAAAGTCGCCAAGTTAGCGACATTCCGACAAATACGTCGCCAAAATCTCGCCAAGCGTTATGGACGGAGAAATAAGTTATTCTTATAGCAAATAAATAAATATTGGTGTTCAAATACAAAAGTATTACTCAAAGTATCTTTTCTCATGAATGGAAGGAGCTAGATCCACGAGAATGATGTCACCCAATTTATCGCATGATATTACATATGAAAAGTGAACATGTTTCTCAACAGTTAATATACTTTTTTTAATTTATGGGATTTTTTGATAAATTTATTTAAAAAATATGCAATATCTCGAGAATGTTTCATACTAGCGTTCTAAAGTTTATGTCAATCGTTTGCTAAGGAAAAATTACGTAAGAAATGTCTATTTGCGTAATTTTATTAAAGGTTTTGATTTTTTTGATGATTTTTTCAAATTTTCACTCGAAAATTTAGGTGGCTTCTGAACATTCGACTACGCTTAAAAACAATTGGCTTCCAGTATTCACGGATTGGGATTTTTGTACCAAATTTCATTCGAATCGCCCTATTCCTTCGTGAGATATCGTCTCCAAAAACTCACTGACACCCACACACTCACACATACATCACCTCAAAAATGTTCGATTCTTGATCAGGAATGCTTGAAACGTGCTTTCCCGCCGGAAACTCGAATTCGAATTTTCGACCCCGTCACAATACTTTCCTTATAATTATGTATATAAGGAAAGTAATAATCTGACTTGTACCTGATAGCATTCCGGAAATGTCTATAAAGAAACAAGTTTGATCTAACAGATCCGGGCCCGGTTTTAGGCGTGGCCAATTGCCCACGACGGCAAAATTTAAGGGCGGCCATGTGAAAATGATATTAGGTGCAGTAAGAATAGCTTTTCAGGGTGGCATTCTCGCAAATAATTTTGATATATACCCAATTTTATGACATAAAATTCATATAAATGAAATTAATGTAATTTGGATATTTGTGAATTAAATCTTTTAAATTTCCTTAGTGATCAATTATCTAGTAAATGTAATGGTCTCTTTTGAAGCCATTTAAAGCTCGGATAGAAGATAATTACACTTAAAATAATGAACGATTCGAGATTTTACAGTTTATAGCTGTTTGTAGTCTGCAAATCATTAAAGAGCAACATGTTTTCGGAAGACCGGAAAACACGAGAGGGTGAACGGAAGAGGAAAGGGGTGCGAAACCGGAGGGTAGTTTTCGATCTGGTTCTCTGAGAAAAATCAATGAATGTTTCATTCATTTCAACTATATTGCAGACTCCATGAACTAAATAATTTTGCGTTAAAGAAATGCAGCAATTCTTATACAACTCATTGTACATCTTTCGGTGTTTACATTTTCCACAAGTGAAAATTACGCTTCGTTGTAGAAATAATCAAATTTCGATAATCATTAAAACTCAAATATATTATAATTGCGTTGTTTCAGTATGTAGATGCACAGAATTTAAGCAAAAATAAAACGGTTCTAGGACGGATACAACACTAAATATAAATTAAAAATAACTTTAAAAAAAATCACGATTTTGAGGTAAGATGGATGCCATATTTTATTTTGAAGTGGGTCAAGTGACCTTCTCATATAATGGTCACGTGATCTCTTCATATAAAGGGTGTAATTATTATTTTAATTTTTATTTAAAAAACTACAGAATATATTTTGCTGACATTTTTTTATATATTTTATGGGATAATTTAAATATTACCTAAAACTTTCGAAGCAATTTGTGAATTTTAAATTCGCTTAAAAATGTTAAAAATGTTCTTTTGAAAAATTAGGTCCCATAGGATTCAATGTATTTCATTTTTTCAACCCGGGTTCAATCCAAAACTAATCGGGTGATATTATTCATTTATATTCCCATAGGTCCCACAGACCGTCTGAATACTAAAATTTCATTTTGATAAAGTCATTTTTACGGCAGTTATCGTGCTGACAGACAGACAGAATAAACAAAGTCATAAACACTTTTCAATTATGTTGTAAAGTGTTAATTAAAAAGAACTTTAAAAATCACGATTTTGACACAAGATTGATGCCATATTTTACTTTGAAGTGGATCACGTGATTTCTCCATATAATATGGGTGCAGTTATTACTTTAATTTTTATTTAAAAAACTATCGAACATATTTTGCTGAAATTTTTTTATATATTTTATGCGATAATTTGAAAAGTTTCGAAGCAATTTGTAAATTTTATATTCGCTTAAAACATGTTTGAAAAATTAGGTCCCATAGGGTTTAATATATTTCATTTTTTCAACCCGGGTTCAATCCAAAACTTATTGGGTGTTATTTATTTACATTCCAATATGTCCCACAGACAGTCTCAACAACATACTAAAATTTCATTTTGATAAAATCATTTTTACAGCAGTTATCGTGCGAACGGATAGACAGACAGACAGAATGAACAAAGTCGTTGTTAAAAAATTATACTGTGTGTTCCAAAAAAATTGAAACGCTCTTTAATTCTTTACCTTTAGGATATAAGTGGGCAATGTAAATTGAAAAAATGTTGAAAGTAAGGTAGAAAATAAGACTGCGTTAATGAATTAGTTCTCCCATTAATTTTTGAAAAGTTACACTTTTTAAATTTTTATACGACCCCCTTAGACAAATTTGGGCTATCATAAAATTTTTATTTTTATTGCAACAAGATCATTAGAAAACCCTCATACCTGTAGCTTTAAAATCAACTGAATTATGATAAAGGAAAAAATCTGACTTATGCCAGTTTTCCGCACCATGTAAAAGGCTGTGCCATCAGTGAAAATAGGGATCATAAACAAATTGACGATGGGAATTGTTTAGATCAAAAATACGTTAATACGTGTCAAATTTTTCTTATCACAAATGCATCTAAATAAATCATTACACATACAGAGATCATATAAAGCAGTGGTACTCACTACGCGATTGAGACGTTATTTTTATTTAAAAGAGCATAAATCATTGTTAATTCGAAAAGCTCGTTATTTGTTAAAAATACATAATGCACACCCAGTTACGTGTTCTTAATTCATCAATTCAGAACTAAACATGCTGAGGATTCACTGAATGATTTCTAATCTTCTTTATTTTGGTATAATATTAAAAAAAAGTTTAGTTGGATTGAATAAAAATAATACTAGGAATAAATAAGTAAATTAAAAAGTAAATCGTCTGCATTTCATTCTTCAGTTTTTTAAATTATTTTACTATAAAAATTTAAAACGGCTAAATTAAGAGTTAATGGAAAGAAAAAAAATTATCTGTGAATTATATTCTCATTTTTGAAAAATTATGTTAAATTTACAAATCAAAACATACTTGCATTTGTTTACTTATTTATTTTAATTGCTTCAAATAAACAAGAAAGATCAATCATGCTTAAAGTATTGATTATGAAACACTTTCCAACTTCAATGCAATTTTATTTAAACAAGTCTAAAATGCAATACATTCCTCGGTAATATTTTAAAACTTATAATAAATTAATGTAGTATTGTGATATTTGAAAACTTAAACCTTCATCGAATAAAATGAACTTCATTCAAATGACGGCATTGAAATATAAATTGCCTGGTTTAAACATCACTAAAATGGGATACATTCCTCGGTAATATTTTTAAAACTATCATAATACTACGATAATTTATTATATTTGAAAACTTCATCGAAAACAACTGAAATTCATTCATATGACGTCATAGAAAAAATAACAAGCCTGGATCTCTCTATAAAAACAGCATTTCATTCATAACATTTTCCCATTCATTTCATTCAACACAATACTATAATAATTTATTTTATTTAAAAATTAAGACCATGGAGCTACAAGTAATTAAACTCTATGCTTAAAACTTCATAGAAAAAAATCGTCCTTCTCTTTGTAAAATCAATGAATATTTCATTCATATCAGCTATGCCGACTCCATGGGCTAAATAATTTTGTGTTAAAGACATACAGCAATTCTAATACAACTCATTCTACATATTTTTCTGTTTACATTTTACATAGATGAAAAATAGGCTTCGTTGTAGAAATAATCAAATTCGGATGATCATTTAAACTCAAATATATTGTAATTGCGTTGTTTCAGTATGTAGATGCACAGAATTTAAGCAAAAACAAAGTAGTTTTAGGACGAATACAACACTCAATATGAATTAAAAAGAACTTTAAAAATCACGATTTTGAGACAAGATGCATGCCATATATCATTTCGAAGTGGATCACGTGATCTTTTCATATCATGGTCACGTGATCGCTTCATATAAGGTGTTATTATTATTTTAATTTTTATTTAAAAAACTACTGAATATATTTCGCTGAATTTTTTTTATATATTTTATGGAACAATTTGAATATTACCTAAAATTTTCGAAGCAATTTGTGAATTTTAAATTCGCTTAAAAAATGTTTGAAAAATTAGGTCCCATAGGGCTCAATGTATTTCATTTTTTCAACTCGGGTTCAATCCAAAACTAATTGGGTGATATTATTCATTTATATTCCCATAGGTCCTACAGTCCGTCTGAATAACATACTAAAATTTCATTTTAATTAAGTCATTTTTACGGCAGTTATCGTGTTAACGGACAGACAGACAGACAAACAGAATGAACAAAGTCATAAACACTTTTCAACTTTGTTGTAAAGTGTTAAAAATTCTTGACTGATGGAAGGAAGAGCTTTTTTGAGGTGACTTGTAAGATACTTCTGAAATATGTGAAGTGCCACTATGTTTGTTCTAGGTGGTTACTTATGATGCACATGCTGTGACTCTTTAAAACGTCATCTGATCTGAAGTAATATACAGAAAGATGTAGGGCGACCTGTGTGCACACCCAATGGAAACTTTGAATTTCATCTTGAATTACGAAACTGTAGTTTTCAGCAAAATCTGCTAGATCTATGCACTAAGTTTCAGCAAGGTTTTCTTCTGCGGCTCGTATAAACTGTGACTGAGTTTTGGAGACAAAATGGTGTTTCTTTAGCGCCAAGAGTTTCTCGGCGAGGTTTTCAAGAAACTCACTTGATATTTGTGTGATATTTAATAGGTTTGCACGATCTGTACTCACCCACTGTTTATAGCAGATATCTTCTATCATATCATTCAATTTCTCCGTAAGGAAATCAAATACAATTAATGCTCTGGGACAGTCAGGGCACTTATCCATCATGCACTCATATCTATCTATGCTACAAGTCAATAGCTCTAACAAATATTTATAATTAACATTGAAATTTTCTCCCTCCAACATTAGTTTCACATTCTGGTGGTGCATACAGGAAAAAACTGTGTAAGTTTCTGAGGAATCAGGTAAAACACACCAATTTGACCTGAGTGCACAAAATTTAGATAAACCTTTTAAAGATTGGTAAATGCTCTTAAAATGAGCATACAGTTCTCTTAAATTACATGTAATTAAACTTTTTTGCCTGTGCTCTGACACAATTATCTTTGACTGAGACTGCCAGGACATATCCTACTGTTACCATCATGTTCATAAAATTCTTCTATAGCTAAAATTACAATTCCATCTTTTTTTTCCTGCATTTCCTTTCTGCTAAATCATGAAAAATACTATCTGTTCGCACCAGTTCTCTTGTAATCCTAACTAATGGTGTTATTACACGAAGCAATTTTTCAGCAACACCATGCATTTTAATGGGAAGAAATCTTTTGGCGGAATTGCGCAATTCGTTCGCACTTGACAATAAAAATTGCACAATTTCTGAGCGACAAACCAATCAGAGGTCGATAAAATTGAACGTCACTCCGCTCCGCCTTTCCTCTCCTCATTTGCATTCAAGACGGTGATGGCGACTGTAATTCAAGCACATCGAAGCAGCTCAATCGCGTTAGAATCTGGAGATGGAAAAATAATAATAGAACTTTTATCAAATTACAGACACATTTAGGATATAAAAGATCCAAATTATACGAAAAACACACTAAAAAATACTTTCTGGAATGAAATCGGCGTCATTAAAGAGGTGGAGCCTAAAGTATGATTGATGGGCGTAATTGCCGAAGTTCGGCAATAAAAATTGCCCTGTGTAATAACACCATTAGTGTTCAGAAACCTGCAGCTACACAAAATTGATGAACCCTTTTCATTATCTACTTGCATGTCTTCTGTAAATGAATGTTCTAATTTTTACACACCCTTGAAATTTTCTTTGTTTTGCATATTAAAACTCTTGATTTTTTTTTTTCTGAACTTATTCGTTTAATTTTTGATACTGGTGAAATATCCAGTACAGAACAAACTGCATCAACTTCACTTAAACTAACCTCTTTAGGAACAAACACTTCTTCAGTTTTTTCATAGATGTCTATTACTTTCGTTAGCCAAAAATGCATTTTTATAACGCATAGGGCATAAAAATTTCCCTGAAACAAGATGTACCTGATGCTGTCTGTTTTTCTTTAAATGTTCCAACGTAATTTCATGACAATCTTTGTAGCCCTTTTTCTTTGATGCAGAGTAATAGCTAAAAGGATCACATCATATCTATACAAAATGATGATTATACTTATTAATTTTTTCTCGTGATATTTACAAACTGTTTCACTTCATTTAAATGGATATTCAAAGTTATATAAACTTGTCTGCCATACTACGCAGATGGATAAATTTAGATAAGTGAGTACGGTCTTATATTCTGTGCTAAATAAAACATATAATAAAATTATTTGTAAATTTTATTCATGTTAGGTGCATTTTCACTTATAATTTTTTTCATTATATTTACTTTAGTTTCTGGATTTTGTCGAGGAATCCTGACAAATTAATATATATTTCCTTTAATTAACTTTATGCAATTACATACGAAATGCTTCCAGAGTAAATAGTAAGATCATTATGCAGTGTGCAAGCTACTAAAATTCTCAAAATAGTCACATTTAAATAATCTAACGGACCTTACCAAGTACATAGAAATGTTTCCAGAGGTAAATTGGATCAATTATAACAATAAACATCAATCATGCATAAAGCACTGATTATGTAACACTTTCCAACTGCAATGCAATTTTATTTAAACATCTCTATAATGCGATACATTCAGCGGTAATATTTTTAAAATTGTCACAATACTACAATAAATTACTATATTTGAAAACTTAAAACTTCATTGAAGAAAATGAACTTTATTCAAATGACGTCAATGAAATATAAATCGCTTAGGTCTCTATGTAAAAGCGGTAAATATTTCATTCATACACTTTTATTCCATTCTTATCATTCATCCCAATACTACAATAATTTATTTTACTTAAAAACTTAAAACCATGCAGGTAAAAGTTCTTTAACTCTATGCTTAAAACTTCATCGAAAAAATCTGGTATAAAATCGTCTGCTGCTTTATGTAAAATCAATGAATGTTTTATTCATATCAGCTATATTGCAGCCTCCAGAGCTAAATAATTTTGCCTTAAAAATTTCAGCAATTCTTATACAGCTCATCTTACAGCTTGATGTGTTTGCATTCTCCATAAATGAAAATTAGGCTTCGTTGTAGAAATAATCAAAGTTTGATGATCATTTAAACTCAAATATATTGTGATTGCGTTGTTTCAGAATTTAGATGCACAGAAATAAGGCAAAAATAAAACTGTTTTTAAGATGGATATAACACTAAATATAAATTAAAAAGAACTTTAAAAATCACGATTTTGACACACGATGAATGCCATATTTTATTTTGAAGTCGATCACATGATTTCTTCATATAATATGGGTGTTATTATTATTTTAATTTTTATTTAAAAAACTACCAAATATATTTTGCTGAAATTTTTTTTATATTTTTATGGGATAATTTGAATATTTTTTAAAACTTTCGAAGCAATTTGTGAATTTAAATTCGTTTTAAAAATGTTTGAAAAATTAGGTCCTATAGGATTTAATGTATTTCATTTTTTCAACCCAGGTTCAATCCAAAACTAATTGGGTGATATTATTCATTTGCATTCCCATATGTCCCACAGACCATTTCAACAACATACTAAAATTTAATTTGGATAAAGTCATTTTTTCGGCAGTTATCATGCGGACGGATAGACAGACAGACAGCATGAACAAAGTCATAAACACTTTTGAACTATGTTGTAAAGTGTTAAAAAGCACGTCAAATGTTGATGTATTGCATAAGCTACTAAACTTCTCAACACAGTCACATTTAAATAATCTAATGGGAATGGAAAAGAAGAAAATCCTAATATTATAAAAAACATTCTAAATTAAAACCTAAAACAGCATTCTAAAATTCCTTAAAATCAGCTGAAAACATTCTAAAAGCTTCAAAACTTATAAAGTACCTAAAATTTTGCAAAGTTCTAAAGTTTCTAAAAACCTGAAATCTGAAATAAACCAAAGTGGACCTATTGACCAGATATTCCTAAATGCATAAAAATATGCTAACCTGTAAAATATTAAAAATGGCATTTCCTAAAAAATAAACACATTAAAGTAAAGAGAAAGAGAACACAAAGTTTAAGTTTTCAAAAATCTAACGTTTATTAAAATTTTAACTTCACTTTAAAAGAACTATTAAAATTTACAAACTTTTTAACATCTCATTAACTAAACAAATTAAATAAACATCACAAATAAATTAAAGAAATAAATTCGTCGAAAGTATAGTGGAAGTAAAAACTTTAGAATATTAAAAGTTAAGAAAAACAGCTTTAAATGTTTAATTAAGTTATGTTAAAAAAATTATAGAATTATTTGCCAAACTAGAATTTAGAAGAAAAAGGAACATCAGTTAGCCAAAAAGGAAATTTAGAATATAATAAACATCCCAACTAAAAGTTAAAATTCCAAAGAATAACTATATAAAAATAATCTAGGAACCGGAACTTAAAATATATAAGGAGTCTTATTCCAACCAAATTAGAAAGGATTACTTATTTAACTACTGAGGAATTTAATTTAAAAGGATTTCACCAAGAGCTCCAAGAACACCCGTAAAGATCGGCAGGAAACTGTATCACCAGAAGCGTCACCAAACGTGAAGCAGATATACAGAACACTAGAAGAGGAAAACCATGGCGCAGGATCACAATAATGTCTAATAGAAAATCTGTAAATCGAATGTGCCACGAAGTCCAACTCCAAGGGGGATTCTCTATACCAGCCGGACGTCCAGCAATGCCGAAGTTAAATAATTTTTCTAAATCGCAGCAGCGGACTTTTGGCATCAGAACGGAACTCAATGCATATATCCGTTTAACAAATAACGGAAATGTTGATTCCATTCTTCATAGTAAGAGCTGCACAACTTGGGAAAATAAACAATTTGCCTGCAAAACCTCCTCGGCAGACATCGCATAAATCGCGGAACATCTTGGATCAACATTTAGAAGACAGGAAATGAAAGACAGGTGTTCCAAACATCTCCATTCAGTCATTGAAGATGCAACATTTCAGAGGCTCTTTAAAAATGATTTTTGTTCTCTGGCCGTAGACAAAATACTACCGGATTCTGGAAGGGAAGATTTGATAATCAGAACAAACGCATTGTTCCATTATGAACCGCGCGCGCGCACCGTAGCGCAATTATAGCAACTTAAAAGGATCATATCATCAGTTCTAATCCAAAAGAAAAAGAAAGAGAAAGAGTGCGAAAATATTTATATACTGACAGAAATCTCTGCCATCCATTGTAAACAAACTATCAATGAACGATAAAAGAATTAATGACGGACGATTTTAATATATTGCGGCCAACCAATCAAAAACTTAAAATTTAAAGAAGAGAACAGGAATTTTAAAGCAGACGAAAACTAAAAAAAGGAAATGAAGTGAAACGATTTTGAATATACGAATTCGGCATAATTTAAATATGGAAAATTCTGAGATATTTAAAAAGCTGAAAATAGAATAGAAATGAAAAATCGCGATAAATCATCGAATTCTTAACGGAGAACAACAAATTTAGAACCAAATCAAAGGGAATAAAATGGGCAATTAATGGAACCATAATTAGCCAATATAAATAAATTTAAATTGTTAAAACCTAAAAAGAACGAACTTTCGCCATTTTGAACACAATAACTATGGAGTGTGCATTGGGAATAGAAGAATATCAAAAATCTACGAGTAAATAAATAGAAACTGGATAACTAAATTAGTAAAAAGATAATAACTATGCAAGACCTTAAAAAGAGAACAACTATGTAAATAAAACTCTTGAACCCATTTAGATTAAAAACAAAACTCCTAAAGTTATTAAATATCCAAAAGCAACCCAACACATACGAATGCTTCCAGATTAAATTGGACCAATAATAATAAGAAAGATCAATCATGCATAAAGCACTGATTGTGAAGCACTTTCCAACCGCAATGCAATTTATTTAAACATCTTCGAAATGCGATAAATTCAGAGGTGATATTTTTAAAATTATCACAATACTACAATAATTTATTATATTTGAAAACTTCATCGAAAACAAATGAGCTTTATTCAAATAACGTCATCGAAATATAAATCGCCTGGCACTCTATATAAAAGCAATGAATATTTCATTCATACACTTTTATTTCATTCCTTCCATTCAGCGGTGATACTTTTAAAATTATCACAGTTCTACAATAATTTATTTTACTTTATAACTTAAAACCATGGAGGTAAAAATACTTTCTAACTCCATGCATAAAACTTCATCGAAATAGTTAATGCTATAAAATCATCTGCTTCTCTGTGTAAAATCAATGAACATCTTATTCGTATTAGCTATATTCTAGACCCCAGCGATAAATAATTTTGCGTGAAAAAAATTCAGCAATTTTTATACAACTCATCTTAGAGTTTGATGTGTTTAAATTCAACATACGTTAAATTCAGGCTTCGTTGTAGAAATAATCAAAGTTTGATGATCAGTTAAACTCAAAAATATTGTAATTGCGTTGGCGCAGAATATAGATGCACAGAAATTACGCAAAAATAAAGCGGTTTTAGGACGAATGCAACACTAAATATAAATTTAAAAGAACTTTAAAAATCACGATTTTGACACTTGAAAGAAGATGGATGCCATATTTTATTTTGAAGTGGGTCACGTGATCTCTTCACATAATATGGACGCAATTACTATTTTAATTTTTATTTAAAAAACTACCAAACATATTTAGCTGAAATTTTTTTTCATATATTTTATGTGATAATGTGAATATTTCCTAAAATTTTCAAAGCAATCTGTAAATTTTAAATTTACTTAAAAAATGTTTGAATAATTAGGTCCCATAGGATTCAATGAATTTAATTTCTTTAACCCGGATTCAATCCAAAACTAATTGGGTGATGTTATTTATTTACATTCCCATATGTCTCTCAGACTGTCTCAACAACATAATTTCATTTCGATAAAGTTATTTTTACGGCAGTTATCGTGTGAACGGACAGACAGACAGACAGAATGAACAAGGTCATGAACACTTTTAAACTATGTTGCAAAGTGTTAAAAAGCAGCTCAAGTGCATGCACTGTGCAAGCTCCTGAAATTCTCAAAACAATCACCACTAACACTGCATGAAATTTATTTTTTACAGAATAACTAACACAGTAATTACAGGGCTGAGCGAATGAAAGTGTTGCGTTATAAACGCTGATCTTCGGGGGGGAAATGTAATAAGACTGGGCGGGTAATATACAACATAATAAAGTACATTTTTGAAAAGGCTAGCGATTGTAACACATTTTTATTCTCTCATCTTAATCTTTAAATATGTGAAATAGGACGCTATATTACGTTATTGAAATTTTCGCAGTAGTTGCTTAGAAACAATTTATTTTAGCGACTGAGACATGTTTATAAATAAAAGATCAGCAGATACGTGTTATGATGAAATTTTATCTTATTAGACTATCTATAAAAATCTGATGTGAGCAGCACATGACTTTCCCTGCAGACTCCAATTCATTTTCTCTTTATTTCATTAATAATTCATTAAATTTAGTTTAATTGCACTAAATAACACGCATAATTAATTAAAATTACCCTGAATTTTTACTTTCAATTCAGCTTTCGTTTTCACTTGGTAATTGGACTTATTCTCAAAAATGCGAAAAAACTAAAATATCTCGAGAACGGCTAGTCCTAGAGTAGTGGAGTTGGTCTTATCCTTTTTATGGTAAAAATTTACATATCATACCAGCATCTAATTGATGCATTTGCACATACGTAATCTTTTATTTTAGATTTTGACGATTTTTGCGGGCCATTTCTCAAAGAAAGTAGGTTCTTATTTTCTGAATGGAACCAAAATCTAATCAGTACCAGGGTCTAATTAGTACAAGTGACTTATGTCTCAAATTTTATGCAATTTTGTTAGTTTTTCAGTTAGATTGGATGCAGACAATTTTTATGGTTATTTCGCCAAAAAACTCAGGTTCTTTTAAATTGAATTGTATCAATATCTAATCAGCACCAAGGTCACCTACAAGTCACTTACCTGTAAAATGTTATGAAATTCGATCAATTAGTTATTGAGTTAGAGTAGATACATACATTGCACAGACAGGCGCGCCCACACACACACAGGCTGTGGAGGCGATATCTCACGAACGAATGGAGCGATTCGAATGAAATTTTTTACAAAAATCACAATCCGTGAACACTGGAAGCTTATTGTTTTTAAGAGCAATTGAATGTTCAGAACCCCCCTAAATTTTCGAGTGAAAGTTTGAAAAAATCACCAAAAAATCAAAACCTTTAATAAAGTTACGCAAATAGACATTTCTTATGTAATTTTTCCTTAGAAAACGATTGACTTAAACTTTGGAGTGCTAGCGTAAACCGTTCTCGAGATATTGCACATTTTTCAAATATATTTATCAAAAAATCACATAAATTGCGAAAAATATATTAACTGTTGAGAAACATGTTCACTTTTCATATGTAATATCATGCGATAAATTGGGTGACATTATTCTCGTGGATCTAGCTCGTCCTATTCATAAGAAAAGATACTTTGAGTGATACAATTGTATTTGAACGCCAATAGTCATTTATCTGCTATAAGAATAACTTATTTATCCATCCATAACGCTTGGCGAGGTTTTGGCGACGAATTTAGCGGAATGTAGCCAACTTAGCGACTTTTTAAAGGTTGCCAAATTAATGAACATCTCGCCCAATGGATAAAAATGACGCGAAATAGATGAAAATGACGACTAATTAACGAAAATTCAATATCTTGGAAAGTATATAAGCATCTACTATAAGAATAACTATTTTTTTTGCTGTAAAAGTAATAAATTCATTTCATTATATAAGGAAAGTCATGTGCTGATCAAATTTTTTAATATAATGATTGAAACGGTAAAGTTTCGTGATCTTTGAACCATACATAAACCCAATATCTTGAGAACGGTTTATGCTAGCATTCTAGAATTTATGCTAATATTTTCAAATCAAATATTACACAAGAAATAGAATCTTCAGAAAAGTTACGTATTGTGTACCAAGTTTTTGGTGATTATTTATTGTAAATTTTGTTCGAAAACTAAAGAGGGTTCTACCGAACGTTCGATTGCATTTAAAACAATAGGCGTTCAGTATTCACAGATTGTAATTTTTGCACCAAATTTCGTTTGAATCACTTGATTTGTTCGTGAGATATTGTCTCCACAGGCTAGAGGACACACACACACACACACAGACTTCACCTCAAAACGTTCGATTCGAATCTAGGAATGATTGAAACGTGCTCTTCCGTCAAAGACTCGAATTTGAATTTTTGACTGCGTCGCAATACTTTCCGTATGCATCATTCTATGTATATAGGGAAAGTAAAAATAGGTCCGAAATATTTCAGAATCTGTCCTGAACAATTATTGTATTGAATTTCGTACCTGTGGGTCACTCAAACTTTTCCCTGCGTTTTCAAATGACGAACAGACAAACACTGGCAGGTAAACAAATGTTCTCATTTGCTGTTATGCGTTTCATTTCGTGAATTATAAACTTTTGAGAATGACCGTAAGTTGAATCAAATGCTGAGAAGGTGAAAAATTCCCCATTTTTAAAACTATCTAAAACGTTTTTCTGAAAAGATATCCAGGAAATTACAAGGGATGGTGCTCAGTATTGTATAGGATACCTTTAATAGAACACACAAGAATGCTCTGTGCTGAAATATATTAACTAACTCTGAGATTTTCTACTCCCAAGTTTTCAATGTTGCAATTTCGAGTCAACCAACTCCAGAACTGGAGAGCAGCTGCTAAGCGTACACAATAATTTTTTTTTCCCAAAAGCACATAACTCAATGATTCGTCTATAAAGGGGTGAAGAAGTGAATCATATTGCCATGAACCACGTTGTCTCTAGCACCACAGGGGGCCGATCACCAGAACCCAGTGGTTATGTGTAGCCACAAAGATCGTACCATTTTTCCCCATAACCTATCACCTCTCGGATGGACTTCAGAACTGTTTGTATGTCAACTTTGATTTTGCACCATTGAAACTCAATCAACTAACCAACCAACCAACCAACAAACAAACCAACCAATCAACCAACCAACCAACAAAACGTTTATATGGGGGTAACTTAAGGGTGGTGACAAAATTCGAACATGTGTCTACCGCTTACGACCCTTTTGCCACACACGGACGTATTTGAGTTGATGGCAAGAAATCTCCACTTGTACGTGAAGGATAAGAGTGCCTATATAAGAGAGTGGCGATAAGGGGTCGTAATGCGCACTCGCCGACCGCTGCCATTTATGAACCAGAATAATATAATCAAGCCTTATATCTTTTACAAGACATTTTATTCCAAACACAAAAATTTCTGTGGCACTAGTTTTGAAAGTTTAATGATCTTTGATCTGTCAAAGGAGGAATTCATTCAATACGAAGCACACCGAATGAGGGACCAACTGAACGAAACCTTAATTTAATGTATCTCCATGAACTTTGAAACAAAAATAATGCAGTACATTTATAAAATACAGTTTTTTATTGGAAACTTATCACTTAAAGTATTTCTCATCTGTATTTTCGCTGAGAACTCAAGATACATTAAGAGACCTCTGTTCGCACAATGCTAAGTTAAGGGAATGGGAGGAAAGCCCTAACATAGCCTGCAGCAGTGCAAGGTCCGTAGAATATCTTATATATAATTAATATTCTATTAACTACATCTTCTATTAACCTTGGCAGCAGTGTACGAAGACTTTCGACCCATCAGAATTCGTTACCTCGTTTGTCAGCACTCTTTTATTACAGTGGCTAGAATAGATAGTGTGCCGACCGAGGCGAAAAACAGGTTCCCTAAAAACCGCCTACGCCAGACGGCGTTGGTCTCGAATAAGCGGTCTAAAGCGGAGGAGTTAACATTGAAACTAATGGGAATTTAATGCAAACGAAATGATTGATATCTTTGGAAATAATTGAAGAATTTGTCTGAAATTTGGTGTAATTATTGCAAGTGGTATACACAAAAAGTCATTTGATTTTAAGAGAGATTGACCTAGGGATATATCCATATTTTAAAAATTTTATTTAGCTTTATCTGTGGTCGTTCAAACATTTGAGATCCAAAATAATCAAATTCATTCATCACAGTAACGTGAAATTCGGTATGACGTTTTCTCTTGTGGCACATTTCAAGTCTTTCGATTTTAAAGCTTATCGGGCTAGCCCGTCCTGGGCCCGCCATATGACTTTACTTTTTGGTATAACTCGAGAACAGGTGTATCTAAAAATTCGAAGTTTAGCATATGCTTGTCATTTGCTATATATTTTAACTCTTTGGATTAAAAATCTTATCGGGCTAGCCCGTCCTGAGCCCTACAAGAGGAATATATCGTTTTTTGAGAATAACTCAAAATTCGGAGCATCTACAATGTTTAAATTTAATATATCATTGTCTTTTGTGGTATATTATATTTCATCGCATTTCGAACCTTATCGGGCTAGCCCGCCTTGGCCCGCCATAGAAATTTACTCGCTTTTCAAGAATAACTCGATCAGTCGGAGTAGCTAAAAAATGTAAATTTAGTATATAATTCCCTTTTGGATGGATTTTAATTTATAATACAGTATTCTCTTTTGGGATAAAATTTTGATTCTTTGGATTTTAAACTTTATTAGATTACCCCATCTTTGCCCAGCCTTAGGAATGCATTCGTTTTTGGAAAATAACTCGAAAATTGGAGAAAAATTATCATTTACCAAACAATTAAACAATTACATTAGTTCTCCTTAGGGATTATATTTGAGAAAGTATTTTGTACTGTTGTGTAAACGCACATTCGATCGTCGACCCCCCCCCTTATCCTAGATCTTGTCTACGCTTATATGCAAGAGAATTAAATAATGCGAAACCAGTCCACGGTGCACTTTAAAGATTCATAGTAATATAGTGATTCGTACTACATAGTATAATAGAAAGAAAAGTCTTGTGACGGGATTTTTGGATGCTGAAATTCGCAGATTATGAAATGTTAAGCTATTTTTTAGCCTATTCGTCGAAATACAAAATACAGTAATATGCTGGATGAATCGAATTAATGCATTTTTCTAGGCAATTTTACACAGAACAGGCGATAATTGTATAGCTATAAAAACAGCCCTTTTTAATCCAAATATAGATTTTCAACGTCAGTTACAACAAACATCAAATGAGTGAAAGCTTGCTGCTTACAATTTCGAAAAATCTTTCTTTCTGAGTGGGTCCATCCTGTCCAATTTTAGAACGAAAAAGAATATTGTACAGGTGACGGTTCTTAGTAAAAACAAATTCGATCTCAGATGACCAATGTGCCAATGAGATACTTCCTATTGTATCTAGAGGCCAGCCACCCTGAAGGCAGTACAAAACGCCCTTCCCTGGTGTTCTACCCATTTCCAGAGCCCCGCTGATTTGCGGATCTTTTGAGCATTGTTCGTGTAAGAGATGTGGCAACTTGCGGAAACGTATGTAAAGGAGACGCGCCTGTCGAAATAAAATAGCGGTCAATTACATGTCCACTCTCAATCGAAATTCTTATCAGCGCTATCTTTCACCGTACAAAGAGACAGCACTTGTAGGCAGACCCCACCTTGTTCTGATGTTCAAGCGGCAATGGTGTTTCATGTTTTTCTTCCAAATTCACAGGGCCACCCACAGGCATTTTTCCTAGTAGACGAACATATGAGATAAAACAAAATATTTGCCAGACATTCTCATACATTCTTTTTTTAGGTTTACATGGTAATATGTATCAAAATGCAAAACAAAAATTTGGTTTTAAAGCATTCGTTCAAGTTATTCATATAATGCTTTTAAAAATTATTAAAAAATTTCAATTTCAAGTAAATAAAATCAATACGTGCGGTCCAAATTTTTGCTAAAGAAATAAAATTATCTTCGTAAAAAGCAGAATACCACTCAAAATACTAATATCGACCGGTTTCGAAGGCATAAAACCTTCTTCGTCAGATCACGCAGAACCGTAACCTTCACTCGTACTCCCAGTGCACCGACCCAACATCCGTGGACAAATTTCGCACTTTTTAGCTCATTTGCATATGGATGTAACTATGTATTTAGGACACAAGGGGGTCGACGATCGAATGGAGCTTATAGTACAAAATTCATTTTTTTAAATATAGACAATTTTGAGAACTAATGTATTTGTTCGGCAAATGAGGTTTTTTACCACACATCCTATCTCTCATGCCTACGCCACTAATTATAATTATATATACGCCGAAAATATTAAATTCTACCCGAAATGGAAATAATATACTAAATTTGAATTTTCTATCTGCTCCAGTTTTCGGGTTATTCTAAAAAAATTAGTCTATTCCTATAGCAGGCACAGCACGAGCTAGCTGAATGAAGTTCAAATTCGAAAAAATGAAATATATCACAAAAGACAATAGCATGCTAAAGTTGGAATTTTTAGCTACTCCGGTTCTCGAGTTATTCATCAAACACGATCGCATTCCTAAGACGGACTCAAGACGATGAGGTTCAAATTATAAATTATGATAAACCCCAAAAGAAATTGATATACTAAATTTGAATTTTTTAGCTGATCCAATTTACGAGTTATTCTCGAAAAATCAGTACATTACCACTCTGTCGGGCCCAAGACGGGCGAGTCTGATAAGGTTCAAAATCCTAAGAAATAAAATATACCCTAAAAAACAATGATATACTAAATTTAGATATTCTAGCTGCTACAGTTTCGGAGCTACTCTTAAAAACGAGTACATTATTTTTGTTGGGACCGGGACGGGCTAGCCCGACCAGGTTTTAAATCCAATGAGCTTAGACATACCGCAAATGGCAACGACATTCTAAACTTGAAACTTTTTGATACTCCGGTTCTAGAGTTATTCCACTAAAAAAGTGAATTTCTAAGTCGGGCCCAAAACGGGTTGGCCCGATACGGTTCAAAAGCAAAGGAATTAAAATATTCCCCAAAAGATAAGGATGTACTAAATTTATATTCTCTAGTTACCCCGATTTTCCAGGTATTCTAAAAATCGGGTCCATTCCTATGTCGGGCCCAGGACGGACTACCCCGATAAAGTTCAAATCCGACGAAACTTAGATATACCCCAAAAGCCAACGACATGTTAAATTTGGAATTTTTAGCTACTTCGGTTCTCGTCTTATTTTTCAAAAACTAATGCATTCTTCAGCGGATCCAAGACGGGCTAGCCCGACGAGCTTCAAAATCTAAATTAAAATCCATCCAAACGGAAATAATATACTAAATTTATATTTTTCAGCTACTCCGATTGATCGATTTATTTTTTAAAAGCGAGTAAATTTCTATGGCAGGCCCAAGACGGGCTAACCCGATACGGTTCGAAATGAGGTGAAATGTAATATTCTCCAAAGGACAATGACATAAAATTTATACATTCTAGATGCTCCGAATTTTTAGTTATTCTCAGAAAACGATATATTCCTTTTGTTGAACTCAGGACGGGCTAGCCCGATAAAATTTTTATCCAAAGAGTTAAAATATACAGCAAATGGAAAAGATATTCTAAACTTCGAATTTTTAGATACACCTGTTCTCGAGTTATACCGCAAAAACGGGTGAGTTTCTAAGGCGGGCCTAAGACGGGTTAACCCGGTACGGTTGAAAATTGAAAGAATTAAAATACACCCCAAGAGAAAACGATATATTAAACTTAGATTTCCAACGTTCTCTGATTTTCGAGATATTCTCTAAAACCAGGTAATGTCCAATGGCGGGCCCAGGACGGGCTAGCCCGATATGCTTCAAAATCGAAAGAACTGAAATGTGCCACAAGAGGAAACGTCATAACGAATTTCGCGTTACTATGATAAATGAACCTGATTATTTTGGACCTCAAATGTTTGAACGAACACCAGATCAAGTTAAATAAAATTTTAAAAATGAGAATATATCCCTAGCTCAATCTCTCTGAAAATCAAATGACTTTTTGTGTATACCACTTACAATAATCACACCCAATTTCACACAAATTCTTCAGTTATTTCGAAAGATATCAGTCATTTCATTTGCAATAAATTCCCATTTGTTTCAATGTTAACTCCTCCGCTTTAGACCGCTTATTCGAGACCAACGCCGTCTGGGGGAGGCGGCTTTTCAGGAACATCTCCCAGCATTGGGAGGTATAGGCGGTGGGCACACTATTAGTTCTAGACACTGTACTTTTATATAAGCACTCTAGTGGGAAGAATAATATTGTTGGGACCGTGTAACGCTCCTCTCTAGTCTTTTCTTTTGACAACCAGACGGATAAATATCCCGTAGAGACTTTCCTATGACGTGCATCTAGTGCTGCCAGATGCTAAAGTTCACAAGAGGGTTTACAGATTTGACAAATTATTGCCTATTTGGCGCGTTTTTGAAAATTCGAGAGAGACCTATGAATAAACAATATTCTACGAGAGATATTTTCAGGAGTTTCTGCAGAGAGTCTATAAAAAGAAACATCATTCAATTAGAGAGCAGTTGACGAGATATGAGCTACATTGAACTGTGACTTTCGTCAATGTTTTGAGAATAATAGCTGTTGTTTTATAAAATTAGGGAAGCATTTAATTTCTGTTTAATTGTATATTGTTCTTGTTCACGCCGTGGTCGTGAATAAATGTGTTTGTTATCCAGAAATTCGGACTCATTCTTGTATTCACATCCACGGTTTCATAGCATACGTCGTAACAATATTTTTTCCTTCACGAACTCGTACCTCGCTCTTCCTTAAAAATTTTTTATTTTCCCTTCATATTTTGGAAATAAGAATTTTCTCTAATTCTCGAATACTTTTGAAAGAATTCACATGATATAATCAGTCACAAATTGCAATTCATTTAGTTTGCTTTATTCATAATCACCAAATTTTAGTCATATGTATACAAAATAATTATAGGCAATTTGCAATCTTGGCTACCTTCAGCTTCGGGCATTTGCGAGTGAACATTTTGAACAGACTTGAATTTCCATCCTCTAGTTTCCATTTTATTCTCAGTTCTTGCAATGTTTTGTTGTAGCCTTTATGCAAGAGGTGATTAAGAAGATGTCTCACAGATTCGCAGTTCTTTTCTGTATTTTCGATCGAGAGATTCATGGGAACAAAAGGAGGAGGTAAGACTCTTCCAATTTCCTTTATTTTCTGAAATTAAACTGTATTAGTAATTATTTCTATACACTGATATCATATTTTTTTGTTAATTGGGTGGAATTGCATCTAACTTTATAATATGTATCATAATTGAAAGTTTAACCTAATAATTGACTTACACTCATGCAGTTACCTTCTTTGCAAAAATACACATTATGCGATGAAAAAGATTGTGTACTTTACAACAGTAATGCTCAACCCTTGGGTCGCGATCCCATTTGGGGTCACAAGAATTCCTTAAAGTTTGTCGAAAAAAATTTTATGGAAGAGTGATTACGAAAAAAATCTGATATGAGCAGCACATGGTTTTCACGATTAAATAGATTTGTTTCAAATTTGCAAAAATTAGATGTCTTCAGTTGTATGCATGCGCAGTATGCTTTTTATGATTAGCGTAAAAGTCTTTACACCCAAAATGTACACCATTCGTGTCATATACACTCTATGGCTAACAGTTCTGTACCTGATCCATCCCTGTAGCCCAAACAATAAAAAAACTTAAAATTCTAAATTAGATTTCTGTAAATTCTATTTCGAATTTACAGAAAATTCTCTAGAGAGAGGTAAATATCTCTCTACCTAACACTACAGAAAATTCTCTATAGAGAAATGTCTCTCTCTATTGCTCGTTTATCTCTATTCGTGTTTCAAAAGATAATAGCCGTCTTTGGCCGCTTGCAAACACTAAATATAGCAAAGTATGCTAAATGTACAAATGTAGACTAAATATACAAAAGTTTGCCAAAGTTTAGCGTGGGCAGATCGAATGGGATACAGTGTGAGTAAATTGCGTAAATCTGGGCAGTAGTAACTAAGATAGATAAAAATGAAGATATGTAAAAGATGGTTTCCTCCGCCTACTTCTACCACGTTCATTTTTCATTTTACGTTATATAATAAAGGAAGATTGCTTGCGTGTGTGAGAGTGGTGCGGTCTGTAGCGGAAAATCTATACATCGTACGGACTTGAAATGTGGTAAAAATGTACCTCAGGACGATGCACATCGGCGGCATTTTTGTAAAACCAAAATGTGAAAATGGAGTTACTTGAAGTTTAAGTTACGCTCAGGGGGTTGATAGGAGATATACATATATCAAGTGACACATACAGATGGTGCAGAGACTATATTCACCATCAGAATAACAGTTGAGGGCTACTCCAAGAAAAATGTACACATCTGAGAATTTCATCGAAAGTAGAGGCAAAACCAGGGAGCTTGGGTAGTCAACGGGGGGGGGGGGGGTTCAAGGAAAAGGATGCCGGATCAAGGGATCAGGTTGAAAACTTAATTTTAATGTATTTAACAAATATTAAAATTTTTGTAAGTGTTAGGTATTTTTTAATGTTAAACAGCTAAAAATAAAAGGCTTCTGGGTAAGTCAAGCTGAATGTCAGAAACAACACATTTCTGAAACTGTCGCTAAAAATAGCCTATCGACCACGGGTGTCCCACAAATACGATAATGTGACTTCTAAGCAATTAAAAGGTCCAAGGCATTGAAATTCGTCACAAGTAGAGCACGTAATTACCCTAGAAATGACCCTATCCCCATCCCGGAGGACTGAAAAATGACCAGCTCCTCACTCCACGAACGCTTGCGAAATAGTATCAATAAGGCATAGCATTATGAGGCAATAGAAAAACAACGAGGTTTTAAAATAAAACGAGTATTTAAAAATTTGAAATAAATTGCTTTAAAATTCAAATGATATGTAAATTTTGTATAAATGATACAATGATATAATAAATGATTGCCATATCATGGCCCCACTCGATTACGCATGTAATCGAGTGGGGCTGTGGTCATACTATGACATACTATGGCATATGTGGTACACTGACATATATAATATTAGCTAATATGCATTTTTTTTAAAACAACGTTTTAAAGAAATTCTTAAACTGGTGATATCTGGGGGGGAGAACATGATTTTATGCTTAACTACACACGTATTGATGAATTAACTATATATAGTAAGTACTCAGATAGGTGCATCCCCTGTTTAATTACATGTATTTCCTTAAACAGCTGTACACTCTTCATTACATAATTGTTTCAACTCCTCCCATGAAATCAATTAGTTTATTTTAACCACTTGTATTCTTATGGTGCACAGTATTTCCATATCTATATAAATAAAAATGAAAATCTGTCTGTCTGTCTGTCTGTCTGTCTGTCTGTTTGTCACACCATCACGGGAGAACGGCTGAACCAAATTTGATGAAATTTTGTGGGTAGCCCAGAAATAGCCCCACTTAAAATTATATCTGTGTTTTGAGTTTCTACGACCAGTGGTTCTCGAGATATTAGTAAAAAACGAAATTTTCGTTTGTCTCATCATCACGGAAAAACGGCTGAACCGAATTTAATGAAATTTGGTGAATAGCCTTGAAATATCCCCCCATAACTTTTGTCCAAGTTTTGAGCTTCTAAGACCTGGGGTTGTCGAGATATTAATGAAAAACTGAACTTTTTCCTAGGAGTTCTACTCCCTAACTCCGTGGTTTATCCAAACGAAAAGCTTGAAAATCGTTTGAAAGTGAATTAAAATTTAATCTCTGAGTTTGATGGGAGATTTTTTTGCGTTAATTAGTCACTTTCTGAAAACATAAATTGTTTGAAACATGATTTAAAGGGGAAATCTATCTCCATGGTTCATGGTTTATTTAAAACAAGCTTTTACGGAACAATGAGAAGTATAGAGAAATCAAAATCGTTATTTAATTTCGCAGTTTATGTTATAAGACACTAGCAGCATACCCGTTCTTCGTACGGAGTATATAATATAAAGAAACTTGAAATTCATAATCATGCCCAAATTCTTATAGTATACTAAATGACATGTTTAATCAAAATATTCTGTTAAAATATTCAATATAATGCTCCTAAAAAGAAGATTAAGAATCTCTGTTCTCGCTATATAAAATTATCTTCATGGACATATCTGAAGAATAAAACATCTTGGACCCCTTATGTAAGCAAATATAAAAAAAAATATGGAATTGAATCAATATATGCAAAATAAAAGCGTTAAAATTGTATGGGACCCGTACTAATTATATGCGCGAATATTAGAAAATATAACCTGTATTAGTAGATTACATGTATAAATTGAAAATACCAATAAACCCGTAATCTTTAAATCTGAAGACAGTCATTTATTCCAATATATGTCAAAATTAAAGTGCTAAAATTATATGGGAAGATATACACGTACTACTTATAATGTCCGATTATTAGTAGAAGATTACCCGTTTTGCAATATGAGTCACAAATGTTTTTTGGTAAAATACAACAGACGACGTAATAAATTGAATATATAATTAATCCCCTTAATCTTCATACCAGAAGACTGTACTTGATTCCAATATATATGCCAATATATGTCAAAATATATGCCAATATACCTGTACTACTTATATTCTCGTAGGTTAGAAGATATACCCGTGCATTCCTAGAAGATTACTCGTACAACGTGCAATATGCGTGTGTCAGCAATTTTTGCCGCAATAAAACAATGGCGTAATAACTTAAAAATATCAATAATCCCTGAATCAATAATTCCGGAAAATATCAATAATAATAATGTTTAAACCTGAAGAGTATAATTGATATTATCCAGTCCAAAATGAAATGGCAATGAAATTTATTTTATATACATATCTTCATTATTCAAATCGGAAAGGATTTAATAAAAATCGTCTGCCGCATAAACACATTGGATTTAAATCCGTTGCTAAGCGACATGATATCATTTGCTTCAAATAAATTGGTAGAAAAAATATCGTCTAAATAGTTATATTTCTATGGAACATTTGGCGACAGTTTCGTCAAATTAGCGACATTTTAAAAAATCGCCAAATTTATCTCCAAGTGGGACTGTAGAACTGACAGTTCCACTTTGCGACAAATTGACGAAATATCATCACAATACTATCCCCTAACAAAAAACAATTAATATCATTTATGTAGCGCAATTTTATCAATTTCAAGATATTTTTATAGATTTGAAAACATTTTTATCAATTTGGTGACATTTTAAAAATTCGCTAAATGTATTACTAAGTAGGATGGTTGGTCTGACAAAGAAATGCTAACAAAACATCATTTCAGTACTCTCTTCTAACAAAACAAAAAGAAATTTCATTGATATGTAGAAGACCCAAGCCACACGACCAACCCGAAGGTTTATGGCAGCTGTTTGTGTGTCGTTTATATCAATTTGGCGACATTTCCGTCAATTTGGCAAAGTTTAAGAAAAGTTGTCAAATTAGCGATATCCCTCCAAATTCGTAGCTTTGAATTTGCAGATCTGAATGAAACATTCTTATCCCGTTTCAATATACTAAATGAAAACACTACAATTATATTAGAAGATATACCCGCTCTACTCTTTTTCTGTTTCAACAATCGGCTATATGAATTTATTGGCTAAACATAATATATGAGTTTAGTAGCTAAATATGATATAAGCTTGAAAACTCTTTGCAAAAATAAATGAAATTGATGTACGCAGTCAGCAATTAATATAATTAAAAGAAAAATCAAACCGTCCATTCATAAGATATACTTTTATATCCATTTATCCATTTATTTATTATTTAAATCGAAAAAAAAATAATAAAAACATTAACAAACACATTTAATTTAATTGCGATGCCGAGCAACATGATATATCCTCCTAAAATGTTAAAATTTATTAACCACTAACAGCACACCCGTTATTCGTACGGAGTGTATAATTTAAAGAAACTTAAAGTTCGCAATCATGTGCAAATTCTGTTAAAATATTAAATTTATTGCTCCTAAAGAGAAGTTTAAGAATATATGTTCTCACTATGCAAAATTATCTTCACGATCAGATCTGAAGAATAAAACATCCTGCCCCCTTTTGTAAGCAAATTTACAGAAGAAAAAATAGGAATTGAATGAATATATGCAACCCCGTACTAATTATATTGTCGCAGATCAGAAAATATGCCAATGTGTTAGTAGAAGATTACCCGTATTACAATATGCGTCTCAAAAATATTTGCCAAAATAAAAGAGATGACGTAATAAATTGAAAACATCAATAATATCCGTACTCTTTATACCAGAAGGTCGTAATTGATTCCAATATATGCCAATATATATCAAAACATATGTCAATATACCTGTACTACTTATATTCTCGTAGATTAAAAGATATACACGTGTATTTGTAGCAGATTCGTACAACATACAATATATGAGTTTAAACAATTTTTGTCATAACAAAATAATTGCATAATAACTTGAAAATATCAATAATCCTTGAATCAATAATCCCCGAAAATATAAATAATAATAATTTTTAAACCTGAAGACCGTAATTGATATTATCCAGACAAAAATGCTATAAGAAAAATCAAATCGTTATTTTCCAAAATATATTTTTATACCCATTTATTTATTATTCAAATCGAAAAAATAATTATTAAAATTAACAGACAGATTTAATTTAATTGCGTTTCTGAGTAACATGATATAAGATAGAATCTTATAACATGTTAAATATGTCATGTCTTATAACATAAACTGCGAAATTAAATAACGATTTTGATTTCTCTATACTTCTCATTGTTCCGTAAAAGCTTGTTTTAAATAAACCATGAACCATGGAGATAGATTTCCCCTTTAAATCATGTTTCAAACAATTCATGTTTTCAGAAAGTGACTAATTAACGCAAAAAATCTCCCATCAAACTCAGAGATTAAATTTTAATTCACTTTCAAACGATTTTCAAGCTTTTCGTTTGGATAAACCACGGAGTTAGGGAGTAGAACTCCTAGGAAAAAGTTCCGTTTTTCATTAATATCTCGACAACCCCAGGTCTTAGAAACTCGAAACTTGGGCAAAATTTATGGGGGGCTATTTCAAGGCTATTCACCAAATTTCATTAAATTCGGTTCAGCCGTTTTCTCGTGATGATGAGACAAACGAAAATTTCGTTTTTTACTAATATCTCGAGAACCAC